>JMFS01046019.1:0-11235 GCA_000699545.1 Podiceps cristatus
AGAGCCCAAGAGCAATGGCTGACCCCCACTTTTGGCATGCTGTCTATGGCATGGAATACTCTCTTTGGCCAGTTTTGATCAACTATTCAGATGTGCCCCTCCCAAGTTATTGCACCTGCACATCAGCAAAGCTTGGGAAACTGCAAGATGTCCTTGATCGTTCAGCAGCAACAAACAACAGCAGCGTGCTGCCACCGTATTTCACATACTAAATCCAAAACAGAGGAGCTGCTGAAAACAAAACTAGCTCCATCCTGGCTGAAACCAGGACACAGTCCAAGGTGGCAAGCATGAAACGGGTGTAATATTTTGAAGATGAAAAGCAGGCAGAGTGAGCCAGCAATAAATGTGGAATTCATATGGAGCAGCCTGGTTATACTCTGGACTGATTTTAAGATTTTATCTGCTTTTCAATGAATTACAAAGTTAAGCTGCCCTAGTAGCAATGGGGAGGGACATGGAGATGATGTGATGTATCTGTCTGGAAAATAAAGGACAGATTGCATTCTGTGATCACAACTTTTTTTTTTTTTTTTTTTAATTACAAAAGAATGTTTCTCCCTAGGTGCCGATGGGACCCAGTATCTTCTAAAGATGATGGGGATGTGGCACATTTCACAACAAGAGCTTTTGAACTCAACCGTTTCCTACTGACACACCGTTTGCTTCTTGCCACAGAGGGACTTATGCAGGGATTTGCACTCATCAGTCCTGGTTCGTTTCACATCCATCTCTGGACAGAGGAGGGAGAAATCCCTCTGACAGGTTGATTTTGAATTGCTTCCACAGCCTAGGTTGACACACAGTTTCTGAGGTGATTTATACAGTAGCTTGGTGGCAGCTTGTTTATAATTCAATGTAGTTTAAAATTATATTGCTTGCATCTTAAAGTGAGCATTCATCCATCAACGCTCTCAGAATCACTCTCCTGGCCCCTACAAGTGCATCTGGAATGTGTGTTTGCTGTTAGGTTTCTGTGTCTTTCTCACACACATTTGTTAAAATAATGAATTAGATTTAGTTAGAATACTAGATTTTCATCTGGCATAACTCTGAAGAAGTTCATTGCAATGACATAAGCAAGGATCTAGGTCTCTGAATCCTTCTTGAATTACTTGGGAAATCACTCAAATCATGTTTTGTAAAGTGTTTTAAGAGTATCAAGGTGCTCACAGTGAGAGATGAGTAGGTACCTAGACACACGGAGTGATAGTGAGGAGGGACCTGACTGTCAGAACTATTAAAACTTCTGCAAAGTCCACTGAATGGTAAATATTTGAGTCCATACTACATCTGTACGCATTTTTACAGACTTTTTTCTTCTTTCAAAGAAAGACAAAGACTGAATCAATACATCTGACCATCAAGATTGTAAGGTTATTTCAAAATCTAGCAATTTTGCGTATGGCTGTTCTGCAAAGATCACTGGCTACTGGAGTTCTTGTTTGCCGTTGCTTAAGAGTCAGCCTTACAAACTCAGAGCTTTCAAGTAATTCACAAGCATTTTCAAACCGAGTTGTTTATAGGAGGGCATTGTCATGACAGAACATCGTTCTAGCACTGAATGACTTAAAGAAAATGAGTGAAAGAGATGGATTAAAACATACAAATTCTCACTGTAAGAGCATGCCGTTCCTCTTCCTGTAGCCTGCCACCAACTACAAAGAGCAGCAACTTGGCACAAAACATGAACTGGAAGCTGTGCTTTCCCCCATCAAACTACACAGAGCATTTCCGTGGACACCTGCCCTGCAAATGCTTATGTCAGCTGGGATAGGATGCGATGGGCTTTCTCTTATCATCATCGAGATATGTACATGACTCCAAGCACGAAATATCACAAACTCCCATAACCCTCACAGGGTATACCATGCCCACTGAAGACTGGCTCAACTCTCTTGACTCTGTGGGACCAAAATACTACTCTAGACTGGTCACTGAGCACACTGAAACTCCACATTTTAACTTACTCCTTCAGTTAAAAATGTGATGGTCAAAAGGAGAAAGGGTGCTTGGTCAGTGCAAGAGGAGCAGGGAAAAAAATGTGCACTATCTCAGTGTACTTAGAGTTGAGGATGGGCAGAAATATGGGTTAAAGCAAAATATTTTCCAGCACTTGTGAAATGTTGAAGCCCTGTGGTGAGGAGCTAATTTGCTGTGCCAGGCTCTAGTTAGGGAAGAATTAGATCCTCTAACTTTACAGAGAAGAAAGTCACTGTTCATGCTCATGCATCAAGGGTTTCAGGCTTCTGTCAGTAAGCGTAGGAGCTTTGCTTCTCTCAGAGAGCTCATTTTGCACACAGAGCTCCCCAGCTGGCACACTGTGCCTCCCTCCATTTTTACCTCAACAGGAAAAATCGGGGAATGTGCGTTGATGTCTTGTTTTCCAGTTTTGTGGAGACCAAGACCTCCATCACTTTGTAAGAAAGCCCTGAGCAAACCCTTTCTGAGCAGGAGAGAAGGTCACTGTTGCCGTCTTTACTTCCTGACAGGTGCTGCTCTGTTCATTTTGAAGATGGATGAAATTTTATCTTTTTTATCTTCCACATTATTAGATGCCCATTCCCACTTACTGAAGGTAGTTTAATCAGTTCTTATTGGCTAGGTAGGTACTACTAACTGTTGTGTCTGGATGTCTTTACTTAAATAAACTTGGGTCTACTGGAGTATGTGGTCCCCCTCATACTTTCTCACTTCTGTGTTTCTGTATATAAGTGTATTAACCCCTTGAATTTATCTGTGTTCTCAACGGGGGCTAACCCCAGGGACCTGTTTTAACTTCCCACAAAGTGAGCATAGAACTGGAAAAAGAAAAGACAGAAAAAAGGAAAAGCATCTCTCCGCTGACACACCAAGACAGTCAGGAAAAGTCAGGAAGCCAAATTCAGAGGGCTAAAGCTCAGAGTCAGGACCATGTGTGGGAACACACAAAATATTCCAATTGCCTTGTTAAAACAGTACCAGAATTGCAGTGAAAATTGTCTTTTTCTCCCTTGAAGATGTCTGAAATAACCGTTGCAGCAGCAGATGTCTTTTCAGGCTCCATAACTCATCCTTTTTCTAGTCCTTCTGTGGACATAGCTGGAAGAAAGCTGTGCTCAAATCTAGTCCCAGAGTAGAAAGAGCAGTTGTCACTGGGGGTAATGCCTACAGTAAGACTGTCACAATTATCCCTACCTTCATGTCTCTGCTTGTCTACAAATAACTTGCTTGAAAGATCATTTGTAATTATTCTTCTCCAGGCTGCAAGTACTATCGTTGTTAATCAATCTTCCTTTTTATGTGGTGAGCTGTACCTTCTTCCTGGGTAATATTTTAAATTGATATTATGTTGTTCTGTAATTATTATAACAATATTGTTATTTGAACATTATGATTATGATTAGAAGTAAATGAAATTTCCCAATGGAAAATTATTAAGCTAAAAATGCCAGCTTCCTCTATTTCTATAATTTATAGGGAAATATTTGTAATGAATTCAGAGAGTGATACTTCAAACTAAAATATAGAACTTATATTCCAGCATTTTGGCAAGCACAAACTTCCTTTTATTGGGATAAAATCTGGAAAAATAATTAAGTGAGCTGTTTTAAGAACAGTTTATTGGTCATACTTTGGATCACTGTTGCTAGCTGATGTACAGAATGATGTTTTTTCTTGAACAAAATACGTTTCTAAAGGAAGACAACTGTCAGTAAAGAGAGCTGAAAAGGTGAGTCCACACAGCTCCTGCTCCACCTTCTCTCAATTTGTTTACCATACTCTAGACCATCTCTGCGATACTCTGCATCATGCAGTGACATCTGGTGTCTGGACTACATACTGCAAATAAACATATAATTAAAGTCTGCCTAGGACATCAGGCAAAGACCAGAATAATATTCCAGTTTTTATAAAACATGCAGTGAAAAAGAAGAAATGCTAATACCTAAATGCTAATGCTCTAAATTAATGTGGAAAACACCTCCTAACCATGGCAGAGACTGTTTCCATGACAGATTTCACTATAATTTTGAGAGATAACAATGCTTTCCGTTCTTTGAGTCAAAATTTCAGGAGCTTTGGACAGTCCATACTTGGGCGAGGCTTCAAAAGGCATTTTGAAGATCCCTTTTATGTTGCAGAAGAAAATGTGTCTGAAGAAGGAAGGAGAGATGTAATAGACACTTCCCAATACCATTTACATATTTAGAAACTATCAAAGACATCTGGCTGTTCTCAGTGCTATTGAGTAGTTCTACTGCAGTATTAAACAAGGTCCCCATATGAGACCTCCTGCAGAGATGGCTGTACAAGCATAGTACGCAGCTTTAGACCTTCTTAAAGGAGTTTGGACTCAAAATGATGAAACTTAATTGGTAGACAAAGTAAATCAACAACAGAACATGGTGCACAGAATAAATTACATATCACAGAGCTGCAGCAGGTAAATGGACAAGACAGGTAGATTTATTTTATCAAAGATGTTATCATTTGTATGAAAGGAGTAAAGTTTACATGACATATACTGGCAATCAGATGCAGAAAGTTCTTAGATATACCAGATTTACAATATCTTTCATAACTCCCAGACTCTGAATTGATATTCGGGCCTATTCCAGAGATCTGATTCACTTGAAGATCATCTTTCTTCTCTCCTCCTTCTGCTTCCATGTGTGTGTTTAATATTTTATAAGGATTGACTGAGAGCAAGTTTAATATTTCCCTCTGCCACCAGCAGAATATTAAGTTTTCATTAAATGTGTCAATTAGTCAATTCTTTACTTCATCAATATGCATTTGTCACCAGAGGCATTCACTAAGCCAGACCAAAACACAATGAGGACATTAACTGTCTAGAGAGTCTTTCAGCCTTGCAGCTGTTTGGGGTTTTTCAATTCCCCTGTAGGAAGCTTAGACAACATATTAGAGAAATTGGTTAATTAAAACATAATTCCCAGATACACGGCGATAGATACTCAGGCTTGCTGTGTTACTTCTGCTTGTTGGGTTAATAAATCACTGAAATGATGTAATTGTTTTCTTCAGTGCGTGTGGAGGTGAAATGTTTTTTGTAGTAGATTTGTTGAGAAACATTGCAACAGAGTGCAACATGCTTTCTTCAGATCCCAGTAACTCTAGTTTCCAGGCACTGAACCTGACTAAAAGAAATTCTAAATCCCATCTGGTCTTGAGAATGGAGGCAATTGGTTGGCCAGGGGTTAGGTTTAATTTATTGATCAACTGCATAAAATAAATCATGTGATGCAGCTACTGACACAATTGCTTTTTGTCAGGAGAGGGTGGTCTGGCTTTGTTCACCTACTCTTCATTCAGAAACCTTCCTTAAGAATCCTCAGAACATATAAGTAATTATTTATATGGCACTTTAGACATTTAAATATCTGTCATACACAATTTATCATCCCCAAAGCCCCCCAGAACAAATGGGTAAATATCATGACCACCAACTGTTTTACAGATGAGAGAAATGAAGGCTTAGAAGGTAAAGCAAGGACCCTGAAGTTGTCTACCAATTAAGCAAGAGAGAGAAAACATCTTGTTTTTCTTGCTGAAAAGTAAATTCTCAACAAAAATTAACTTTCACAGTGACCATAATTATTAGTGAATGGATTGAGTTCAGCAAAGATTGCCACTTTAAAAATGCGCAAGGAGCAAAATGGAAAATACATGTAATTTCTGCAGTCTCTAATAGTATTTTTTTCCTTTTAAACCAAAAATGATGTTTTCATTTAGGAATTGATTATTTTCTTTTAGGAAGAAAGGAAAACAGTTAAAAATAGTCTGAAAACAAAATGCCATATCCTGATTTTCATCAGAAAGAACATTTTGTTCATTCTGGTACAAGAGCATGTCATTTCATTTAGAATTTGTTAAGAAACAAAACAGAGCAAAATGAAACCTTTCTTATACCTAAACAGCAGTTGGCCCCTGCAACAAGATTTCATTATTTTTCTGCTTTTAACAAACCTTGTTCCATCAAAATTGTTGCTGAATGACAGGCTCCATGTTTGCTGTTCACAGCTGAAACAATATGCACTTTCTATTGGGATGTTCTTGCGTGAGAATGATGCTTTCCTGATTTTTCCCCTTCTGAAATTCACATATGTGTAAATTATTTCCAACTCTGTCCTTTCCAGGTAGCAGTTTATAGAGGTGGGTAATTTCAAGTCCTTCTTCTTTGCTTGCTGATCTGATAAGTGCAAGCCATGTATTTTCAGTGTGATGTCCTCATCAACCCCACTCCTGCCCTGGTGCACGGTGAGGTTTGTATTTCATAGATAAGGATGTTCAGCTGAAAGTTAATAACTGTGAAGGAGTCACCGGACAGCTATTCATCTTGGCACTGACCAAGCATTCAGCTGGGCCTGGCTGGTCCAGCAACTTGACGCTTTATTTTTATAGATGCTACATAAATTACTTATCTATCCAGTCCTCTTTCTTCTGGTTCACAAAGCAGTAAAGGCTCATATTCTTTGCATGACCTGATGCCTTAATAGCAATGGGTGCGTCTGCCTGGATTTTATTTTCTTCCTCTTTTCTATGTGGGTCTCAGATCAGCACTTGGGTATTGATCTAAAAAAAAAATTATTGCTCCATCTGATTTTCACCCTTTCTTCCCTCACATCCTTGAAAGTGCAAGAAGGTGACTGCACAGGGGAATCTTCCCTGTAGAAGGTTAATAGAGAAGTATTGTATTCCCAACATGCCTATGACAAGAAGTTTCACAGATTAATCAGACACCGTGTGAAGAACTATATCTTTTTGTTTCAAATCTGCCTTGTACTATCTTAATTTGATGTTTCCTCGTGCTTGTACTGGAAAAAAAGTGAACATCTGAGCACTACTTGCCCTTTACCATGTAATTTCTGGTTTTATGGGTGTTGCGGTTTAACCCGAGCCAACAACTAAGCCCCGCAAGCCTCTCCCTCACTCCCCTCTGATGGGATGGGGGAGAGAATTGGAAAAGTGAGAAAACTTGTGGGTTGAGATACAGTTTAATAGGCAAAGCAGAAGCCACACACGCAAACAAAGCAACACAAGGAAGTCATTCACTACTTCCATCATCAGGCAGGTGTTCAGCCATCTCTGGGAAAGCAGGGCTCCATCATGCATAACAATTGCTTGGGAAGACAAATGCCATCACTCCAAATGTCCCTCCCCTTCCTTCTTCTTCCCCCAGCTTTATATGCTGAGCATGACATCGCATGGCATGGAACATCCCTTGGGTCAGTTGGGGTCAGCTGTCCCGGCTGTGTCCCCTCCCAGCTCCTTGTGCCCCCCAGCCTCCTCGCTGGTGGGGTGGGGAGCAGAAAAGGCCTTGACTCTGTGTAAGCCCTGCTCAGCAGTAACAAAAACATCCCTATATTATCATTACTATTTTCAGCACAAATCCAAAACACAGCTCGATAGTAGCTACAATGAAGAAAATTAACTCTATCCCAGCCAAAACCAGCACAATGGGCCACTACTTTGTGACCTCTATGCATGCAAGTATCTATGTATGATTTATGCCTTGCAAGCTGAAGAATCCTGCTCCACTTAGCGGCTCTTTATCTGAAGAACTCTACCTTTCTTAGTTCCCTGCATTTCATTTCTATCTATTGGACTATATGATAGTTATTGGACTGTATTAAGAAAACAGTATTGAGTCTGCATGTTTGCACACACAGGTGGCATGTAATAGGCACTCCATCCCATGAGTGTGCTTCTTGTACCACAAAACATCCTTTTAACTGTTAGCATAAATGATCAAAAGCCACAGAAACTGCAGCCTGCTGAAGGAATAGCACAAGAGACACTGTAAATACATTAATTACCAAGCTATTTTACCAATATTATTTTTGACAGTAGGTTTTTGTCTGGGAATTACTAGACGTGTGTGGCTGTGGCAGGGAGCTGTGCTGATTCTCTGCCAACCTTATTAATCTACAATGAATTTGAGAACGTGAGGGTTTTTTTAATGTGTTTGTTTTCACATTCTTTTTTTATGTTCTCCAAAATGATAGATGCAGAACTAATCCCATAGATTGATGGATGCTGGAGCAATGGAGTGAGCGTTGTTCATTTTGACAGACTTATTCTCAGTCACTATTTTTCTGAACTCATACTTCAAACCCATCAATTACAAACTGCTCTGCTCAGGGAGCCCAGACGCAGTAATGTGAGTCTGTACAGTCAAGCCATGCATAAGAAGTTGTAAGATGAGAAAAACGGTCCACAAATGATCAGTGGCTTTGTGTGGTCAGCAGTTATAACAACCTTATAGCAGCCAAGCAGGACAGACCTTATTCACAAAGGTAAACCATAACAAAAAACTCATGACAATGCTACAGATAACTGGTGGACAGGTGACCTTTGAGCATTTGCCCAGACCTACCATATACAAGATGGACTTTGGTTGTCATTTGCTCCTTTCTTACATTTGGGGATCACTTTTCTCTTCCTTATAGGATCTTTTTATTTGTCAGAAGTGTTAATCAAAACAGTTTCAGTATCACTATGATTTTTTATACCCCTGCCTGCACTTTTTAACTGAGAGACTAGATAAGGTCCATGGGATAATCAATGCTTGTTTTAGGCTGAGTGGTGGGAGAATGGCCAATACGGAGCCTTTATCTTGAGTATGCACAGGTCTGGGGGAGGTACTATTGCATTACACCTTGCTATACAGAGTTTCAGAACAGCAAAAGTCTTTCTGAAATGAGGGAGATTTGGCAAATAGTGTTGTTGGTTAGGTAACATTTTCCAAAACAATGGGAAACTTTATTTTCATATTGGCAAATAAACTTTTGTTGTGTTTCATTCTGAAAAGGCATTTTTTTTCCTGTGAAAATTGCCTGAAAGAAAGGAAAAAAGAAAGAGAAAAAAAGAAAGAGGGAGTGAGAGAAAGAAAGAGAGAAATAAAAGGTTAGATGAGAAATTTTTAAGAGGATTGAATGACCTGAAACAGAAAGTTTGAATGAATCAAAAATTAAAGACAGACAAAGCAAGTAGTTAATCTGTCCATTATCACTTATTCTTCATGACACTCAGTGAATTGTCCTTTCTCCTCTCCTGTTTCAGCTGTCATGCCGCTGTGTCTGCAGTATCCTATGTTCTTGGCCAAGGACCATGACATTGTTTCCATTTCAGCATGAGAGTGTGAGGACCCAGAGCCGGACAGAGAAGGTTGCTACCAAGTAAGACCCTCTGAATGATTCTGAGCTACAAACTTCTGGCTCCAGCCCAGCACCAGTCATTCTCCCCATTGTAACTGAGTGAGCTGCTAGAGCATCTGATAACCAATATCAACATGTGATACAACATTTGGTATCCCACTCACTGGGACTTCAGGAAGCTGAGAGGCATTCCCAGCTCTTCCTCATTATCAAAAAGAAGTGCTAAAAACCTAGTAAGGATATTGCAAGGTCAGGGGAATCAGACCATGCGATGTCTGGGTTTAGGTCTGGAAGTCTGGAGGAGGAGTCATAGCTTAATCCTGAAGACAGAATGCGTGTATCATTTTGGAAGATCCCCAGATCCATCAGCAGAAAAGCACTTAAAATGCTAATACACTTGTATTTTCTCCTTGTCAATGTAGCTTTGCTAAAACCAACAGTGAGGGGTGTGGAGCTCCATCTGTAGTGTATAATAAGGGGGTGTTGTACATTGGACAAACAATATGATTTATATCCAAAAAGAGAGAGATGCCACAGATCCTTGTGCTCTCAGGGACTCTAATTTATTGCCTAATTAAGCACTTGCTGCCAAATTGTCCATCCTGCCATTTTTAATTCCTAGTCTAATATTCCAAACAACAGAACACTTAAGGAGGCTACCTTCTACAAGTGAGGCTTAAATGAAGAAATATGTTAATGTGTGTTTCCTAATCAAAGTCAATAGTCTATCAGGAGCAATTATTCTTAAGGAGGTTGGTTTTTCTGGCACCCTGTAATGTGTGTGAATCTGCCAAGCTCTGTTGACACCTTATCTCCTTGCTGTAGAGAGAGAAGGCAAGGCCAGCTACTCAAAACTGAGCAAAAACCTTGGGAAGACATCCAGGCGACAGGGACAAACAGAACGTATTTCTATTTATCCTAAAACTAGATTTGTTCCTTTCAACAAGACTTGTTGGGAATGAATGCCAAGGAATCCTGAGGAAAGGGAGACCTTAGGACATAACACCAAGTATTCTCATTGTTGTCAATGTATTTGCCCCTGCCTTATTCCTCTAAGATGGTGTCATGGAGCCCCATAGTTGGTAAAATAGGGCGTAGTCTTGAGCTTGATAAAATCCCAGTTCTTCTGTGGGTCTGCTCTAGAGGTCTTACGGAAGGTTGCAAAATAGGTGGAAATTCAGACTGACTCTTGATCAGAGTCACAGCTTTGGTCTGACACAAGTTTGCTGTTGTGTGGCTCAGTTTGCTTTTGCTGGAGTGCCGCACAGGACCACTGTTTAAACGGGAATGTCTAAACAAGTTGTCTCCAGGTTAGATGAAACATGTAATATTGCATCTCTCTGAGCCTAAATGTTTTGTTGTCATTGTCTTCCAGCTCTGTAAATTTACTATCAGTACACGTTATTTTCTAGGCCAGGAGGGATGAGGGAAAAGAGTGAGAAGGGAATGCTGTGTGTCCGTAAGAGATGAGCTCTTGAGCAGTTCAGGATTGACTCTGCCTACTGGTTGCTGTCTTTTGTTCTTTCACTGTGCACTTCCAAGAAGAGTCTGGCTCGGTTCTCTGCATAGCCAGAGAGTTGAAGACAGCTATCGAGTCCCCTTAGCCTGCTCATCTTCAGACTGGAGAAACCCAGCTCACCCAGCCTCAGTTTGTGTTTCTTGTGCTCTAACACCAAAATGTTGTAATGGGTCTTCTCTGAACTCCCTCCAGTTTATTACTTTCTTTTTACACTTAGCAGGAGGAACCCAAAACTGGACACAGTTCTATTGCAGTTCCACAAGTGTAGACACAGGGGACAAATCACTTTCTTAACCTGCTGGCTACACACTTGTTAATATAACCCAGTATGCAGTTGGCCTAAAGTTGTGCTATATTGGGGGAGGACTTTTTTCAACCACATAAGGTTCCCATTGCAGCTTAACAGACTCATTAAGGTTGGAGGGGACCTCAGGAGGTCTCTAGTCCAACGTCCTACTCAAAGCGAGTTCAACACAGAATTCAGATCAAGTTGCTTAGGACTTTTGATGGTTTAACCCCAAAAGGTAACTGAACTATGCAGCTGCTCGCTCACCC
>KL266208.1:0-23346 GCA_000699545.1 Podiceps cristatus
CCCCCCCCATCAGGTCCTTTGAATCCTTGAGGCTTTCCAGTCCCTTTCTGGGTAGAAATGCTTAGTTGCTTTTCTTTGGAGAAGTAGAAAACTATACTTGATTTATTTTTTTTTTTTTTAAATTTTCTATGGGTAGCTGTGAATGATGGGAATGTGAGTACTTTCTGTTTTACTCTCCTCATTAAAACCACAAAGAAATAGAAAGAACTGAAACTCCCAGGCCACTGGAGTAATAAAATGATTGACTTTTCAGAAGGATTGTGTGTAGGAGCAGCAAGGCGGATGCTGCTCCTAGCGTGTCATAGTAGACTGAGAAGTTGTCTTTGTCGTCTAAAAGTATTTGGTAACAGGAAAAACAAACCACCACCACCTCAACATAAGCAAACTAAGTTATATATGAGGGAAGAGGTAGTAGGGTAGGAAAATCAGTGGTTTAACCATGAAATCTTATTGCAAATAATGTGTTAAAAAGCACGTTTTCCAAGTCTATTCTGCGGTTCACTTTTGCAATAGCAAAGGACCTTTTTGCCTTTGTAGCTCATGAGAGGTATGTGTTCTTACTCCATTGCCCACTGCATATGGACAAATGGCTCTCAAAAAACTGCTTCTGGCCAAGAGGAGGAAAAGTGTGTACAACAGCTGTCCCCACTAGTGCAAAACAGTGTTTCCATCACAGTTTTCACTGCAATGCGGTGTTGAATAGTCTTTATGTTTCTGAGAATTGCATGGCCTGTTTTCCATGTCTTCTCCCAGGCAAATATCCCCCTCCAAACAGAAGAGCAGGGCTTTTAGCCTGCTGCTGGCTGTCAGAGGCAGGATGAAAACAAAGTTTGTCTTTTGATGCTGATCTAGGAGGGGTCAACAAAATACAAGGTAAATTAAACCAATGGGATCCCAGTGTGAACAGACCTAGAAAAAGAGAGACCTAGAGGGTTGTTCTCTGCCTGATGCTTTCTCCAGCAGGCAAACTACCAGAGCACTGCATTGATGTGGGGCTCTGGTGTAACCACTGGTCCTGACAAGGGTTGCCTGGACTATGGAGCACTAAGCACACCTGGAACCACCATTTGTCACAGCACAGCTGAGAGGTAATAGTGTCCCACGGCTGATGCACCAAAGCAGGAAGACATGCACAGGGACGTGTGCTGCCAAATAGGTAGCTTTTACTACACACTTCCTTTCTGCTACTAATCTTTGTGTGTGTTGAGGATTGTTTGTCTACATGTTAATTTTTAAACAATCTTCCATATTCTCCAGCATCTGCAGACAACTGCATAGGAGCTGAACTCTTTGTCAGGCTGGGATTCCTGTTCTCATGACAGAACTTTTTCATGACATACGAGTTTTTAAATAAAAAACAGGGAGAGGCGGCAAATCACTTGGGTTCAGACAACGGAAGGGAAAAAAAAATCCCACCTAAACAATAGATATTTAAGTAGAAAGTGTTCCAGCTCCTTCTGACAAAGAGCCTCCAGAGGATTACAATGCAGTCAATGTTGCTTTAATTAAATTTAATGCTGTGTGAAATGCACTCTGAGAAACTTTGATGAATGACTGGGGCAATTCATGCAGCTCACTAAAGGGCATCCAGCCCTTGCAGGGGTGTCAAGCTACGATGAATTGGTTAGTACAGGCATGTTTATAGACTGCCTAAGGAACCTTGTATCTGTGTGGTAATGTCAGAGATAATGTTATGATTCTCTGGACCTTGGGGGGCTTTGGTGACATGGTTAATGAGATAGCCCAGGGAGTGTCCCAGTAGGTTGCTTGCAGACCTCCCACATCAAAAGGAGCAGCTTTGCCCCTTCAGAGCCTGCCGTCCTCTAGATCTCTCAGCTGGCCCTCGCTTTTCGTAGGGCCACTTTTTTTTTCCTACCTCCTCCCCCTTCTTTTTGGTTCTTAGTCAACATTAACTTTGGCTGCTGAAATTCAAAAGTTGTTGGTTTTTAATTTGGTTTCTCTTTGACCTGCCTGCACAATGGCTTTCAAAGATTTCATAGGAACAGCAACCACCACGGTTACCCTCCTCCCAAAGCCTCAAAACAACAACAAAGCTTAAGCCGAGGAGGAAAAATGAGGGGAGAAAAAAACCTTAACTCTCCCTTGCTCTGTTCCCTCTCTCCCCATCACAAAAAAAAAAAAAAAAAAAAAAAAAAAAAAAAAAAAAAAAAAGAGGAATGTTTCTCTCATGCAGAGTTTGGTTACAAAGCAATGGGCTATGATAGTACAACTGGATCTTTTATCTGCTGCACCCAAAGAAGGGAAGGGGGGGGAGGAACCCAACACTGGATCAATTGCTAAATGAAAGTCTATTTTTCAAGTTGGATTTAAAGGGTTGATTATAGGCCTGTGGTAAAGGTTGTTTAACAATTTCTCTTTGTAGGTGGAAAAAGTCTCTGAACATTTGGTTTAAAGTGAGGTTAGATGGCAAGTAAACATTCTTGTAATAATACAGCGATATTTGCAAAATTCCTGGGTCAGGAAGTAGATGTTAGGTATATTACATCATTGCAGGAGGCATACATCAAAGTTCATACAAGACTACCTCAAATGATCTTTCTAAAATATAAAAACTCTGAAGTTTTTATTGTACTTTTGAAATTCTATAGGAAAGAAAAAGGGGGGGATGAATCATAGCCTTGATAGACTTCATATCTCACACATCTGATGACTGTTGCAAATGTCCTCCTTTGGATGACTCTGTATGGTTAAGGGTTGTGATCTGGAGCAGAGAAATGAATACTTCCAAGACACCAAGATGGGATCTTCTGAAACAGTGTGAGCGGCGTGCTAACTGGTCTTGCCTCTGAATGTTCTGAACCCCATCATCCCTGAAAGGGTCTGAATCTGGTAGCTTCATGAACTTTCAGCATTCATCTCATTCTGTTCTACTATGTCAGAATTTAAGTATCTGTTCATTGCAAGCAATTCTTTTGCTTGCAAAGTTACCCAAAGAAATGGTAAGCATAAACGTGTATATATGGAGTTTTAATATACATATACATACACTTGAGTCAAATATTCTTGGTCACACTATTTTCTTTCAAATCCCTTTGTAAATCATATCTCCCCCTCAAAGTTTAAAAAGAACTCAATAACAACAAAAAAAACACCCAAACACACAGAACACCAGCCCTGTCTAGCTGAGTCATCTCTGGCAACCTCATTGAAACAACCAGAGTCACCTGCTTTCTGCAAACCTTGTTTGTGTTCAGCAGTTATGCTGGGGGTAGCTTCCCATAGGAAGGGTGTGGGGAAAGGTGGTGGTGATTTGTGTAGTTAATGATCGTAACAGATACTAAGTCTCCTAATGTTTTGTGGACAAAAATGAAAGTCCTAATCACTTTTGTATGTTCATTAACTGTTTAGCTATTCTATACATGCTGTTGCAACCACATCAAGAGGTGATAGTGAGATCAGGCCATCCCCAGGGGTCTGCAGCATTGTGGTTATGGCTAGTCTTGTTTGCTTTAAGCACTTGAGGTGGAACATTTATTTCTGAAGGTTGGGTTTTTTTCTTCTGGTGAGTAAAAGAAATACCTGTGCTCGTCTCTAAAGGGGAAAACAACATGCTTGAACATAGGCAGCACAACAGGTACACAGTAAAAAGCTTCCCGGGGCATGTCACCAAGCCAGCACCACCCTTCCGGTGATATGCTGTTAAGTGTCAAACTGTCTATGCTGAGCCATTTGCCTTCTTCCTTCTGCAGGAAGCTCTTTTGTTGCTGCTGTCAGCTTGGGGGGGGAAAAAAACCCTCTTAAATAATTTTGGGAGTAGAAGCTGCTTTCATTGAGAAAGTATGAAAAAAAAAAATCCATAAGGCTACATCTGTCAAAGTGCACAGGACTGAAATTGTGTAACTGCAATGAAGATCTTTTTGTGATTGTTGCAAAGAGCTGATGTGGCCTTGAAAGGGCTCTATCCATTCTCGTCTTGTTGCAGCACTGGGAGATGCTGCTCACCCTTACCTGGCTAGCTGGAATGGCCTGCCCGGCCCTGCTGCTGCAAGGGAAAGCAGAACCAGGCCAGCCCCTCCCTTCTCTCTATCTCTTTGTTATCTGAATCAAGTATCCAGGTAGAAGCACTTAAATGGCATTTATTTAATAAGTTACTTGCTGCTGGCCAATATTGCTATAATGAAGTTGTAACTAGATCAGGGAGGAAGCAAATGCCAGGTTTGGTTTGGTAACTTGTCTTGCAGGGAAGAGGGAAAAAGGCAGAATAAGCTGAGTGGTTTCCAAGACCCTAATCTATTTTTAAATAGGTCTCTCTGAAACTGTAGCAGCAACAACAATCTTTGCTGTAGTTAATGGGCTGTCAGTGTATCCTTTATTTGAATGACTGTTTTCTGAATCAGAAGTTAAAGACATCGTGTTGTTGTCACTGGGTCATTGGCAGTAAGTCTAACAAAGGACCTTGAAGCCACTGTGAGCAGCAGCCTCTGATGGCTTCAAAGTAACAGCAAGGTCAGGGAAAAGGCAAACACAGCTAACATTGCCCCAGTCTCAGCGCTCTGGTCACACAGGGTGTTTATGGCAGCCTGTTTATGAGCATAAATCCCTTCCCCTCCCCAGCGCATCCTGCATGACCCTAGAGCAGGGATTTTTTGTTGCTAATTAGCTTTAAAGTGTAGAAGGATGCAACAATTCGTAAATCTGGTTGTAGGAGAAAGTTGTTATGGAAGTATGACTTGAAGAACCAGAGCTATATACATAAGCCTTGTGGTGGACTGGTACAAAATTCTGAGTGTTGCCCCAGTATGCGATGTGGTCAGGTGAGGGCTCAGAGGGAAGTCGGGTGCAGGAAGGCTTCCTCCCAGGGCAGTCAGGGCCCAGAGCTCTCACCTCCTCCTGTGGGCGCATTCCACACCTTGAAGCCAGCGGCCTTTGGTGGCTGGAGGAGAGCAGAGTGGCTTTTGTCTTTTTGACAGCATTGAACAGTGAAACGGGATTGAAATGAGGAGAGGCTATGACAGTACAGGCTAGCTTCTGTGCTGGGCTACCAAGCTAATTGAGTGTTTGGAATCCACTCACCTTTCTTAATATATCACGTCCTTTTCCAGTGATCCTTGTAAAGAAACGAAGGTCTCCTTCTTTGGGCTGTTGAGCTCTGGAGCGGGTTAACTGGATGAAATGAGATTTAACTGGGTGATGCTCAGCTGGTAAGCGTACGTGCAGCAGTGGAGAAAGGCAGCTAGAAATAGAAATTAATGTGGAGGGAGAACACGTGGTAGGTACAACATATGATTTAAGCAGTGCTAAAAGAACGCAATGTCTATTTTTCTAAAGGCAGTATTACCTCAAATTGTGGAACTGACCCATTCCGGCTGGGCCTGCGGGTCATCCCCTACCAAGAGACGGTTTAACTTCACCACATGGGTTGCAGTGGCTGAGTCCGACAAGATGGGCTGGAGCTCAAGTTCCTTCTTTCAGTTGGGCCCTCTTTGCTTTGGCATGTTATAATCAGACATTTAACGTGATTTTAACATAGGGGTTTTTTGTATTCAGTCTCTTTGCGTGATTTAAAATTCATTTCCAGGCTGTGATCTAATGGCAGTAATTACCTCAGAAGTGCATACAGTACAGGGTATGTTTATTTTTGTTTCAGCTAAGGCAAATGATTACAGGTCTTGGCTTCACTTCAGGGCTCGGCTCTGTTGGGAGAGCCAAAAACAACATCTACCTTTGCAATCTGGCAAGCAGGTCCTAAATACCTTACGTGAATGTTTGATTTAATGATATGAAGGGTCGCGAGAGCAGGAGAGCAAAGCCCTTTGAGTCTTGATGTTGCTGTGGTCGGCTGGAGTGCAGATTACTTACTAACTCTACCTTGTGGAGTGACCCAGCTTTGTCTATAATGACTACCGTTCCCTACTGTCAAATGGTACTTTGCTCACTAATTCTCTTGTGTTTCTGTAGTGCCTTGTGGGCAATTTGGCTAACATTGGCAAGAGCATGAAAAGCATGAGTAGCAAAATATCTGTAAGATTCATCTCCATGTAGGTTTCAGTAACTATAGAAATAATTCAGTCTGTTACACGCAAAAATTAGTTTGCATAATTGCATGCTTAGACCTCAGGTCACATGTTGCGAGCATAGCTGTTCCCCCTCGATTTCTTGGCAGAAGCATCTTGTGAGAGAGCAGTGGATGAACAGGAAGAACAATCTATTTCACCCCTGCTAGCAGCACGTGGTGATAAAGCCCACTCTGCACACTCTGGCTGTATAGGGTTAATTGAGAAGTTTATGCTTTGGTGCTTTTGCCAAGGTACAGAGGATTTAATTTATTTCTTCTACTTAAAGAACTACAACATAAACATCAATCCTTAACTATGTCTCTAAAGAGCAGAGGGGAAGTTTTCATCCTTCCCTCAGTTTAATTTCATCGTGATGTGTACCAAAATGCAGCTGGATGTTTTGGGTTAGCAGTTGGCTGCACATGGGAAAAACATGAAAGAACTTTGGGGATCCTAGCTGTATCTGTAGAAAGGAAACGTGCCCTTTGAATATCTGGCAGCTTTGGGGGACTTTTTTGTAAGCATAATTTATGTGGTATCCTGGTTTTACATGTCCTTTTTCTACTCTAACTCTTGGGAAGAATAAGAAGTAACAGAAGTGGGGAAGACCCCTCCTAATAGGTTATCTGAATATGGAAGTGAGGTGATGATAGTTACCTTGGAGCTGCCACGAGTTTCTGCAGGAAATGGAGGCACTCAGCACATGTTCATGAAAGGAGGATTCAGCCTACTTGGAACATGTTTTTCATGGTAGCTGTGACTATTATGCTTTGACAGTTCGTGTGAATTCAAGAGGCCTACAAATGCTCAAAACCACTGAAAAGAGAGACTTATGCTTTAAAACCTTGACTCCTGCTTTCTAGCAAGACGAGGCATGCTGTCCTGGCTGTTCCATTTTTAAACCACTTAAGCTTCATCGGCTTCAGTAGAGTTGCTCTGAGTTTATACTGGAAAACAGAAGATCAAACTCTTCCTCCCTTGAAAAGAAAATGTCATTTTAATGGTTTTGTATTTTCTGGCTTTCTCACTTGACTTCACAATCTAATTTCTCTGCTACCAGAGATCCTCTGTCACATCTACTTTAAAAATTTAAAAGCAATATATATTTAAATGTAAAACAATATGGATGAGTGTGTGCTCACATGCAAAAGTACGGTTGGGGGGGTGCACACATACACATAGCGTCCTAGTAAATGAGAGAAGATGGGATGATACAGTGGTAATGAGTGAGATCGTGAATCATATTTTCAAGTATTTTGAATTGTTTCATGAATGGTGAAACTGTAAGGAACAATGTTAGAACATACAGAACTACTGTAATTATGCCAAGAGCATAATCTCCTTTTGAAGTGGAGTGTATATAGCCCTTTGTCAGGGATTTGCTGCTCTTCACTGTTCATCATTTCAAATGAAAGTTAGTGGCTAATAATGCTTGTGTGTCATACCTGTTTATTTTAACCTTTGGAAAAGACTGGTGTGCCATCTAACCTAATAAAAACAAAACAAAACAAAACAACCCCACAAACACACACACACACAAACACCAAACACCACAAAAAACAAACAACAAAAAAGCACAAACAAAAACCCCCCAAACAAAACCACCACCCCCCAAAAAAAACCCCACAACACCAAAAAACCCACAAAACAAAACCAAAAACAAACTCAAAAACCCAAACCCACCAACCCCAAACCAACCATCCAACCAAAAATCACCACCACTACCAAACCCACAGCATCTTAAAATTAAGAAACAAAGCTTCTTCAAAGCTGGGATTCTACTTTGCTTTGGAGTGTTTGTAGGAATGGAAAAAAACAAACCAACATGGTTCTCATTCCAGATCTTGAGTTTATTTGTATTTCTATGGAGATATTAATATTGCTGTCACTTTGATGATTAACTTAGCGTTTCCTACAAACTCAGAAGAAATAATCCTATCTGCCTTCCTTTTTCTCTTCCTCTGTAGATGAACTCATTTGCTTAGGTCTTTGTATACACATATAATTTATTGAAAGTTGTCAACATTCAGGAGTTTTGCATTTATTATTGAAAATGGTGCAGACTAGCATTATTTTGAAGGGGATGGAGAAGGATAAATTATTTTAGTTAGGTCCTCCTTCTGCGAGAATTTCTCTGATCTGATGCTATCCCAAATGCTGACAAAGCTCACTTTATTTGTCAGCCGCATGATGACTGTGGTAGGATGTGGCTGTGAGACTGCTTAGCAAGACAGGACAGCGAGGCAGGATGACTGCAGGGCAGGAAGATGGGCGTTGCTAACTGGACTTTATATGGGGTTAGGAAGCCAGTAGTGCAAAGAGCAGAGCTCCCAGCTGTTCTGATTGTAACAAGTTGAATTACTGTTGCTTTAAATTCTACAGGTCATAGTCTTTCCAGATTGTGTTGCTGGAGTCTTATATATAATTGATTTCTAATAGTGTGAGCCGTGGTTATATTAATGCTGGATGCTTGTGGGAAATAATCAAAACCAAACACTTACAGGCACCCAACTGAAATCTCTGCTTGGTTTGAACAGCAACAGGGAGGTTAAAAAATGGGCCTGGTCATGCTTTCATGAGATCAAAAGTAATACCTTTAAAAAATACCTTTAAAATTGCAATGTAGCAAGTCTGTTAAACCATGAGGACTGCTCGTAAAACCATGACTATTTTGTAGGCTTGTGAAACTGTGGAGCAATGGAAGATCTGAGCGCTTCTGAAAGAGGGAGCCATGTGGGACCGAGCTAGAGCTTCATGCCTTCCATTTCACCTTGGAGGCAATACTCCATCAGGTTCACAAACCTTGCATGTGTTTCTCCCAAATATTTTGAAGCCTCAGAGCATGAGAAGATACTGCAGTCTTCTAGAAAGAAAATACTGTATTTGCTTCACTGTTAACTGCTGCAGTAAGCAGGAGCTAGTATAAAAACAGAAGGAAAACAAAATGTTAGTGGATCTGTAAAGGTGTCTCAAAATGACTCCAACTCTGATAAAATAATAATAAAAGCTTGCACAAAAACATATATGTAGCTATACTGTCATTTTCTTCAGATTCCAAGATAATAAAAGAACTGAGTTACTCAACACTGAAGGAAAATACAACAGAAATGGACAAAAAAAGCATTCCTATTCCCATAAATGTTACAAAAGTACAGCACAACTATGAATGACCTTCAGACAGAGATTGAGGCTAAGGATCTTTTGTACCTATCTATACTATCTTATACATAGGTTTATCTATATTAGATATACTTATCTATACTATTTTATGATAACTGATAAGCAAAAAAGAAAAGGTATGTCTTTGAAGCACAATTTTAATTTTCTTCAGCAAAATCATGAATTGAAAAAAATAAGCTTTTGAAAAAGGAAATCTACTGTGTTGCAGGTTAGAATTTAAATACTTTTAAAAGACAAAATTATTAGGACATGTTCAGGTAAAATTCGGCTTGGGAGTTGTGGTGGTTTGTTTATTTTGTTTGGGGGGATTTTTGTTTGGTTTTTTTTACTCTTCTTCAGCTATACTTAT
This sequence comes from Podiceps cristatus, assembly GCA_000699545.1. Classification (NCBI taxonomy): domain Eukaryota; kingdom Metazoa; phylum Chordata; class Aves; order Podicipediformes; family Podicipedidae; genus Podiceps; species Podiceps cristatus. The sequence continues at coordinate 9,547 of KL266208.1, forward strand.
CTCCATGTGAACCAGAGACACTTTCAGAGCTGCTTTTGGTCAAACCTTGATCCTCAGGCTTATCCATTACTGCTTTTAGTAGAAGTAATTATAAAAGTTACTATTGGTCTATCTACGAAAATATGTGACTCCTTTAAAGGCTTAAAACCTGTACTTTCCGAAATGTACAACTTTGCAAAGTTTACTCTTAGTCAGAATTTTTTCAGGCGCCCTGAGAATGTTACTGCTTGGTCTTAAAATGAATGTAGAGGGGAGATTGCAAGGTGCTTTTCCTTGGGAGGAAGTAGAACAGCACAGCCTGAGGGAGGTCAGCACTGATGGGGGAGCAGTAACTTTTCTTAGATGTGAAGTTTTGTTGGCTTTATTTGAACTAGTGCATTTGGAGGAACAAGCAAGTTTTTGAAGGCTCACATGCTCCTTTACCATGAAATCAAAGCAGCAAACTTCACTTGAGAGAAGAGTAGCTGCTCACAACTTAATTATGTTGATCAATGAGATGATTTAGAGTTAGGAGGGATGTGTGCAGAAAAGGTCAGAATCTAGGAAGAGCTCAAGGCCAGTTTAATGTTCTTGTTTCCCCAGCTCTCGCTTCCCAATAGCTTCCACAGAGATCATTAAAGTCGGTGAGTGCTGAGATCTTCAAAACATTATGGACATCTGTAAACTTCTTTATCTAGAAAAAAATTACATGTTTTTTCTTTACATCCACCAGTAGCTGAGACAAACTTGTTTCAATCAAGGAAAACTTGTAATATCAAAGATTTACTTAATTTTCATTGCTGCACATAAAACATCTGACAGTATTTGCCGAGAAAACCAAAATGCCTCTCTTTGTTTGCACAAGCCAAAGGAAAAGTACAGTGTATCCATCTGCAAATGAACATCAAAGCACTTTTGCAAAATCAGGGATGGTGACATATATTTGGAGAAACAGTATGAGAGCCGCCTGTTACAGAGTCATGGGGGGTCTCTGCGCTTACCAAACATAATCCTGATTGGAGCCACATCTTTTCTTTTTTCTTTTTATTATCACTTGGTGGTTAACATTTGTTGATGAGGAGGATTAACAGCACATTTTCAGTGACATTTAGCTCTTTTAACAAGCTCTCTCAAGTCAAAGGTGGCTGGCCTGGAAAAAAAAGAGAAAAGTCATTAAGCAAACAAATCTTTGCCAAGAATTGACGCTAAACATGCCATCACCCTGCGTGAGTTATTCACTGTATATGAAATTTATTCCACAAGACTGTGACCTTGATGTTGATTAACCAGAAATCCCTTCTTCTCTTGTCATTATTAACAGCTTTAGGTGCCTCGAGTGGCCCCTCTCTCTTTCTTTTTCTTATTTTTTTTTAAGCATCCATTAAGGCATATTTCCTCAATTTATCATTTCTTTCGTAGTGCTGCCTGTTGGCTCTTGAGGCACAACCACTCGTTTCCACGAGGCTGCCAGGACAGCGTCAGGCTGCTCATGCAGCAGGTCTGCCCCTCTCTGCTTAGCACACCCGCCGTGGTACAAATGATTACTGACACATAAGGAAAGGCAAACGGGCCTCGTGAGGAATCGGGGTATTCCTTTAGCAGGGTGATGCCTCTGAATCCTAGGGGTCTCGGGGGAGACTTTTATTACTTCAGGCAATTCAGGCCATTATCCAAAAACCATGGAAAGGGAAATAGGATTTCTCCCCCTGTGCTTTCTTATTTCCTAGGCCTGTCAGTCACAGTAAGGCCATTTTGTGGCTCACGGGGCAGAGATACCGTCCGTATACAGGACAGAGTTTCTGCACTAGTCCTTGCAAGAGGGAGAGGGAGAGGGAGCATATTATGGCTGGTTTTTGCTTGCTCAGGGCTCAAAAGCACCTCTTTGGAGACGTAAGAGATGGAGCATCAGTAGATTGCCCTTAGGTCACTCAGCTTTCAGTAGACCCCAAATATGGAAGATGGTTTAAATCCACCTCCAGCTCAGTATAAACACAGGATCAGAACAAGAACTGAACCTTTTTGGTGCCTGCTGCTAAGCACAAAACCGTTTACAAAACAGAAACACTGCAAGTATTCACTTATGCTGGTAATTTCTGGAAGGGGAATAAAAGTCAAGGGACAAGAACTACATAAAAAAAAAAAAAAAGCTGGGTGTGGGTTTTTTGATTCTTTTTGGGTGAAGTCACATGGTGATAAATGGAATAGACTAGGAGAATTGAAAACTGAACTTGCTGTAAAGCCTGAGTATGGTGGATTGCGTTGCAGAGCGTAGCTGGCACCTTGCCATGAAGAAGCCTTGTCTGCCTTAGCCTTTGTGGCCATTGGCATAGGGTCATTCAGTGCTTTGTGATTTTGCTGTTTAACTCTTGGCTTTGGCAATGCCTTGGCGCGCTCTCTTATGGTGGGATGTGAAGTTGTATGAAACTGTACCTGGCCTGAAAGCTTTCAGTATCAATTTTTGACAGTCCATATCTCCCCTTCTTTTCTACTTTTGCACATCTTTTGTGCTTTGCTATTCCTTCCATATCTTATAAGCAATCCTGCAAAACCAAACATGCAAAAAGGCACAGCATCATTAAAGTAATTTACATAATCTTAATTCTGCTCCTTTGTGCAAATCTGATATAGTGCCAACTTTGGCATGGTCATTATGTAGGCTATATCTAACCTGAGGGACTGGTGCTGCACTCTCAAGCCCAGGTGAGTCCTTGGTCACATCTTGATGCCACAGTAGGATGGATGGTGCAAAGCACCCACCCCTTCGTTGTACCTCAGTTGCAAAGGGGAGCAGAGCTGGCTGCACAGAATAATTAGGAGTCACAATGTGCTCTGCAGACCCCCAGCCTAGGTGCTCAGCAAGGCCCTGGCTGTGGGCCATGCCCTGGGGTGTGCTTGCAAGGTGGTGTAGGTGCAGCATCTGTTCTGCGTGGAGCCATCAATTCTGTGTGTTTCACAGGCAAGGCAGGGGGTGTGAACTGTGGAGTGATTGTTAGCTTGAGCCTTAAGACACAGCTTCTTGCTAAATATTCTGCAAAGGTCAATATGGAGCTATTAATTCCTTAAGGGCATTACTAGGATGTTGTTAACAGTATTATCACTATGATATGTGTAACACTTTTAGAGTTGGGAGCTGTATTAATCCTAGTGGTATACTGCTGCATTTCTAGAGAGCATTCATCCTTGGGTGGGGGAAGTGAGTGGATACGGCTGAAAACCATTGTTGGGTTCCTATTTACAGCACTGTTGTGGCTTAACCCCATTTGGCAACCAAGCACCACATAGCCACCCGCTCACTTCCCCCCCACCGGTGGGATGGGGGAGAGAGTCAAAAGAGTAAAAGTGAGAAAACTCATGGGTTGAGATAAAGACAGTTTAACAGGTAAAGCAAAAGCCAAAAATGAACTCTATCACACCCAAAACCAGCAGAAGCACACAACATACACGCTTGCTTTTCTGGCAAGCATAGGCAAGAACACCTACAAAGGTGAACAGCTATTACAGTTCCATCCACAGGAGAACTCAGCAAGCCAAATACAAATTTAGGAGATCAGATGAGAAATGCACAAAAAAAACCCTGAAATTGACATTTGAGTCTCAAAAATTGATTATTCTCAGAACATTGCTTTTTTTTGGTCAAAATCTGTGTTTATCAAATGCTTTGCTTTTGACAAAAGTACATTTTTTTTTTTTTTCATTAAACTACCTAAGTGCAAAACTTCGGATCAGCTTTGACCCAGATACAGTTAGTTAATATTCGAATAAATCAGTGTGTATACTAATTTACTAAAAGTTTTCAAGTTAGTAAGCTAATAGTATTTGGTCAGCTTGTGTACTGGTTCGTTTCAGGCTTTGTTTTTTATTGGCTTGTCACACAGAAGCTAGTCTGTGCAATCTGTTATTCTTTCTTTAGCTCTGAAAAGCTGTGCTTACACAATTTTCTATGATTTCCTGTGTTACATGTAATGCTATTTTGTTATTTGTAGTATCATAGTATCCAATAATCATACTAATGTGACAGGAACTATTTCAAGGGAGGAGAGTAGTTGTTTCACTGCAAAATGTACTTAAGTGGCTCCAGCTGATGCAAGCTGGTCGCCTCTGCTATCTGTTGTCTTCTGTTGACAAACAGGAGTGCAGCGTTTCTGCTGATGTTTTCCCTGGCATGTCCACAGGTCAAACTTAAAAGCAACTGTTGTTTTCTCTGTAATGCTCTGGGCATTGCGGAGCACGCCCTGCTACTCCATTAAGAAATCTGCAAAAAATGAGCTGATTCTCTCCTTGCATTGAACAGTTTCTTTGGTTTTTAAGAATAGACTTGGCTGCTTCGTTTTGTTTCACATGTTTTCTTTACCTCTTGAGAGATTCCAGGTCACGCTTGTTTTCCTTTATTATATAACACATGTAAATCTTTAAACTGAAATGCAAACCCTGCAATTAGTACTGCACATCTTGCCTGGCGATTGATGCTGTAGGTTTTGTAGCAGGGCGCTGATGACCCAGGCTACGATGCCGTGGAATGTCTGCATGGCAGCAGCATGTTCATTAAGAGGTTATTTGGCATCTTCCCTTAGGTCACCTTTCATGTGTATTCTCCCACATTTTATTTGTTTTGTTTATGTTAACTAAGAGGAAAAATAGGTAGATGGAATGTCAACATTTTTTTACAAGTTTTTGTTTCACCATTTTCCCCAGACACCTGGAAAGGCCAGTTGTCAATAGAATAATATCACAGGTTGGCAGTGTGTTGGCTGCCTTTTAGTCACCATCACCACCACGGCCAAGTTTCCTGTCTGAACATCAACAAAAGGCAGACGGTCATTACCAGCTCTTCCTGATGACCTTGACATTGGCACTAAGATTTTTACAACACTCAAGCTCTGGTGGCAATAGAACATCACAGTTTGCTGTTTAATGGCTTATTTGCCATTACCCTCCTTTCCTAGGTACTTTCCCTCCCAACCTTTCTTTTGTGATAGATGAATGTGGTGATGAGGACATAAGGGAACATAGAGCAGTATAGGAAGGCAGATGGAAAGCAATGTAGAAACGTCTTTAATGCAGTGAATAAATGATGTGTAGCTGCAAAAGCCAATTAAAACTTATGGTATCAAAAGCCTAAGAGTTTGCTTCCATCCAAAGATGCATAGGGTGTCCTGCCTGGCTCCAGTGGCTGTACTCAAAGGACAAGCTTCACCAGTCATTAGAGTGCCATGTCTGCCAGCCTAGCGTGGGCATCTTTACTACCTTAAATGGTGCTAGATATCATCTTTTAGACAACTGAATCAGATAAACTTAAAATATCCCCTCAATCTGCTTATGGGGACTTAAAAGATACATGGAGTTCTAGTCTAAAAATTAAACAGCATGGTTTGTACAAGGTCATTGTTAGCAACCTTTTCCGTATCCTGGCTCTAGTGAAGCCTGCATTGTAACTGTATGATGCTGAGAAAGGTTCCTTGTCATGTTGTGTAAGGCTAGAAAACCTACAGCCATTAATCTTAGTGTTTTAGGATTTAAAATCTAGGCTCCTGGTGCTGCTGAAGATGGTTTGAATATGCTGATACTGAAAGCAACTCAGGACTGCACTGCACACCTGAGTTGGGAATCCTTTGAATGCATATTGTCAACCAGCTCTTCAAGTGGCAACTCCAGAGCAGAAATGCTCCTCACAACTACTTCCAAACCCGGTCATTTCCATGTGGGAAGGTATGGGCTGGGAAAAAAAACATACGTAGTTTAAATCTTCAGAGGAGTTGTAGAAGAGCATATAATGTACCTAGCAGGTACAGATGCTTTGGAATCTCAGCCTGAATGTTTTTCTTAAACAGATTTGTCTGTGGGGAAGGAGAGTAAGACACCATCCATTCATTTTGTTAAATATATGCTAAAAAAATGTAATTATGCAACCTAATTGAATTACATAATTTTAGCTTCCATTTAGTGGTATATTAGTTGAACTGTCTTCCAGTTCCTGCATTGTAAACAAATATAAGAAAAATATTGACCAAGTTATTTTAATGTAATATGCGGCTAAGAAACTAGAAATACATGAACTAGGATGAAGTGAGTCAGTTGTAGAAGTCCTTGTAGCTTTCTAATAGGAAGGTTTGCCCTCATGTTCATGGGTAAGTTTTTATGACTGGATATTACCAGTTTAAAAAAAAGGTAGCGGAATCTGTATGTCCAATGTATTTGGGTTAATATGGTTCCAAGTATTTTGGTTTATGTTCTTAAACCCACAATATTACAGATGGATGTCCTGTGTTTGGTCTCCTTCTTCCATGCTTTTATTAAAGAAAGAGGGAAGAAGGAGAGGTGGAAGATAAAAATAAAAACTTTTTTAAAAGTGCTGCTACTACTTGAATATTTTCATAACAAGTTGTTTTTCAAAATATGCAATTTCAAACCAGTAATGGCCATCATAGCTTTAGCTGTGACAAGAAAATGAATTGGGGACCTCTGCACTCAAAGCAGCACTGTGTGCTGCTGTGTTAATAGTGCAGAAGGCCTGTAATAAGAAAGAGTCATAGCATTAAAAAAATCCATCTAAGCCCTGCTTAGCTTTTAGTATGCATTAAACTCTGCAAACTCGAGTTGAAGTGGATCTCTGCTGCAAACCTCTGTAACAATACCGGAGGACATACTGTGGAGTGGTGGAAGAAGTAGAACGTGATTTCGGGTTGGGTCTGTGGATAGCCTCAAGTTTGCTGCTTGACCACGGGCTGTGTCTCTAGTGTCAAACCAAGGAGAAATGCAACGTTGGAACAGGCCCTGTATACGCTGCATCTCCTACCCCGTTTCCATGGAAGGGGAGCTTGGATGTGTGGATTAGAAGAGAGCTGGGACATGATCTAGCATGTCTCCTGGTCCCTGCGTGCAAAAGTTCTGATGCCCACTGTGCAAGCTGGGCAGGCATCTCCCTTTTTCAGTGATATCACTAAATCAATAGGGACTGTATTTACTAATCTTGTTAGGGAGGTGAGATGAACTCATTGCAGTACCTGAATATTTCACTAGTGTGGGTTGTTATTAACGTATTAGAGAGAGGCTCTAGTATATACATGGTATATAGATATAGGACATATCTATAAAAATCCAGCTTGGAAATGTCAGAAATGAGTATTTTGCCATTAATTTCTGTCTCAATCACCACCATTCAGATGTTTTCCTTTTTCTGAGGGAAAGATGATGGAGGTCCAAAGTTCAGTCATGAATGTCTGCTAGCAGCAACAGTATTGCAGACATGCGCCTAAGGCAAGAACTGGTCAAAATGTTACTAGAGAAGACATTAGGATTTCTCAGGTTTTCTTTCCTTTAGCTAAGAATGAGTGAGCGGTGCTATACCTAATTCAGAATTAACAGTACTCCTGGTATGATTGATGTTTTTAATGTCCTGCTGTGGCTTGGTAGAATTGGCTTTTTTGGTGTGAGTGAGGAGGCTTGCAGGCTGTGCAGTGCGCAGCCTGTGTGGCATCGGCTCCCCTGTTGATTTAGTTTCATTTTCTGTTTTTCTGCCTCGCTCAACTGCCTGTAACAGCATTAAAGTATTCTTCTGATATTTGTTTCCAAGTGTTCACAAAATGAAATTTTTGAAAAACTTTATGCCAAAGGGACATTGAGAATGAGAGGCAGCTCTCGGGTTTGTTTCAGAAGCCATTGGCAAATTACATACTTGATTGAGCCTTGTTTATAATAACTTCTACTGAGAGTGCCTTTGCATTGGTTTTAGATTGGATTAAACAGAGAAGGGCCAAACAAAAACTCCCAGAAATTATTTACTTTGGTAATAACTTGGTATTGACATGCTGCCTTAAAGCCAGAGGTAATGAAAGTTTCACGAGAAAGTCTGCAATCCCAAGAAGTGGCTAGATTTTCCCCTTTCCACCATCTACCCTACACTAGAAGAGCCTTTATTTGGTGGTTCAGAGTATGAGGTATTATAAATCAGTAACTCATAGTGAAAATATGATGTACCATGGAAGCTGTTAGAACTCTCCAACTTCATCACTGAGCTTCGGGGCTCCTGGCCAACTTTCCCCTGCTCATCGTCACTGCATCTAACTTTGATAGTAGTACGCTCTGTGTGTGTGAAGTTCTGCTTCTTGCTATTGCTGAGCTGCCTGATAAGACACCTGGGGAGCTGTGGATCCATTTATGTCCTAGTTCTTGGCAAATTCATGCAGTTTCTACAGAAACTCTGGTCAGGAAAATCTGTTCAGTAGAAGTATGCTCGAGTCCTACCTTGGACTGCAAGTACAGACAAGCAGCTGTCGTTACCATCCATACTGTGCTGTCAGAGTGCAAGCTCTCTTCTGATTCTTTCCTGCCCAGATTTGTGTTCAGAGGTACAGACGGCAATGTTAGTACATACTGCAATGTGGAGTTCCCCGACAGCAAAGGAGCTGTGGGGAATCACAGACCCTAGAAACCAGAGCACATGGCTGTGCTTCCCTTAGGTACTGTAGCGGTTTAACCCTAGTCAGCAACTCAAATCCCGCACGACCACTTGCTCTCTCCCTCACTGGGATGGGGCAGAGAATCAAAAGGGTAAAAGTGAGGAAACTTGTGGGTTGAGATAAAGATAGTTTAATAGATAAAGCAAAAGCTGCACATGCAGACAAAGCAAAACAAGGAATTAATTTACCACTTCCCACCGTCAGGCAGGTGTTCAGCCATCTCCAGGAGAGCAGGGCTCCATCACATAACGGTTACTTGGGGAGAGAAATGCCATCGCTCCAATTGTCCTCCCCCTTCCTCCTCCTTCCTCCAGCTTTACATGCTGAGCTGATGCCATATGGTATGGGATATCCCTTTGGACAGTTGGGGTTAGCTGTCCCAGCTGTGTCCCCTCCTGACTTCTTGTTCACCCCAGCCTCCTCACTGGTGGGCTGATGTGGGATGCAGAAAAGGCTTTGGCTCTGTGTAAGCCCTGCTCAGCAGTAACTAAAACATCTCTATTATCAACACTGTTTCCAGCACAAATCCAAAACACAGCCCCATAGTAGCTACTATGAAGAAAACTATCCTAGCCAAAGCCAGCATCAGTACTGAAGAATTAAATTGCAGGAAAAGCCTTTAGGCTAGAACAGATTGATGTCCCTACGGCAACTGCCCCAAAAACTTAAGATTAGTACATCCTCTGGCCTTCTACTCGTCCACTGTTAAACTCCATGTCCATGCCAAGATCTTGCCTACCACAATAAAACAATCTCCTTACCTCCACAGCTTGTCACATTGTCCCTTGCCATCTGCCAATACATACTTGCCAAAAGGCTTCCTTTCCCACAGCTCAGGATAATTGACTTCCCCCAGCCCTCCTGGCTTCATGAGTCTTACCAAAGCTTTATCATCATCTTCCAGATCAGGAATAATCTTACTGCTTCAACTGCTTTCACTTAGTTTCTCATTTCTTTTCCATTCTTGTTTCTTGCTGTTTCTAATCTGAATGCATGTTATGTGGCCCTAGCTGGATAATGACTGAATTAATACTGCTGTATAGCATCATCATATATATGCATTTCTACTTGCTAAATATATATTAGGAAAACCTATAGTGGAAATAGGAGGAGAGGTTTCTTTGCATCAGTGTGCCTCTTCAGGACCGCTGGCTAAACTCACTTTTTTTTTTAGAAAGTGTTCCTAGCTTGCTCTATTCTGTAATAGCTCTTTGCCTTAACTTGTTTTTTGACGACTGGCCTCCTGTGCACACCTTGCCTGGTTTTGTTTCATGTAGTTAATGTTACATGCCTTTAATTTGGGGGATGTATCATTTCCTCCTTACAAGGTACCTTGAATGGGATTATTTTAAAATGTCAACAGAGCATTGATGGTGCAGATTCTGCAGGTGAAGAGGAGAGGAACATTACTACTGATGAAGGGTTTACAATCTTTTGAGAGTCAGTGTTGGTCATTTCATACATGGAAATGAACAGAGAAGCAGAAAAGATGATCTGAAATAAGATGCCAACTTGTAAAGCATTTGATTTTCTATAGACTTGTAACTGAAGAAGAGTTAGAACTCACCCAAGTTAGAGCACAGTATTTTGTCATTGAGAAAAATCAGTGCTAGTGACAAGCAGCAGAAACATACTTGCTCCCCAGGAGAGCCAACAAATTACATCAGTGAAGTCCTCTGAGACCTGACTTCCAGAGCAAGTGATTTTGGGGGAGAAGAAATCAATTGAATTACATTTCATCAGGCTGGATTGGGTAGCGAGGATTGGCCACTCATACTGACTGCTGTCCTCCAGATGTGTCGGTTGTTACTTAATTCAAGCTACAAGTTTAAATGAACTGCGGGTATTGCAAGCTTCCAGGCATTTGGGGTTGAGTGCCACTTACTAAATGATGCTGTCTTGGCCACCCAAAGTGTAGCTGGTGACCAGCTTTTTGAAGACTCGCTTCAGATGACAATTCAACCCCTTCCCCTACCCCCTCATTGTCCCATTCTCCTGTCTGGAAAAGTTCATGAGAGTTTTACATATAAAAGTGGTCATTGAACCACTCATTTATCTCCAGAAAGATGTTCTGTATGCCTACCGCTAATGACAAAGTGAGGATATAAAGCATTGACCTTTCTTATATCAGTAAAACCAAATCCTTTTCAAAGTCATCAGAAGCACTTGAAGCAAGAAATGCGTGCAATAGTATCGTATACTGAACATGAACTGAAGATGAATGGCTTACAGTGTGGGTAGACTTTAAGCACAGGATTGGCAGGCATCACATACAAAGGAACTGGCAAAACGATGGGGGTTAATGCTCAAGAAAGTGGTTTTCTATATTCTGTTTTCTCCATCTTCCTTCCAAGAAGGGAGAATCATATAGGCGGCTTCAGATTTCAACTTCTCTTACAGAAACTGGAGATGCTTCATGAACTTTTGCTGTCTCAGCCCAAAGCCATGCAGCAGTTTGGTCAATAAAGTGGTTTAATGTTTTGCTAGAAAGCTGCACTCTACCCATGCTGAGTGTGACTGGTTTGTATTGAAAAGGAACTATAAGACTACAAAGTTACTATAGGGTTCCTCCTTTCCCTCTCTGTTCTTGTTGCCTTGTAGCAGGCAACGAACAGTGCCTATGGCAGATACTGCCACTTCCAAGCAGCCCGAAAGGCTGGAATACCGTTGGATTTTGGGGGAAGGAGAATAGTGTGAATTTATCTTATGCTGTGAACCGTGTCAGTGACTAATTTCTTTCAGGATCAGGAAGCTAATGAACATAACTTGAAATTATTTTTTGACCTTCATTTCTAGCCATTGGTGAGCCTGCTCAGAGATTGCAACTTCCTGGTTCTGACTCCATGAGATTCATCTTCCTTTGGTCCCCAGCCAATCTGTAGTGGCTATATGAAAAGAAAAAAGCCAGCAGAAACTGTCATATGCAAACAAGAGGATATTTTTATTAAACCTCCTTTCAAATTGCCTCAGATTTCCTGAGGGAAGAGAAACAGGAAGGGCAGTTCCATGTCTGTCATCACCATTTTACTCACAGGTCCTCTGGCTTGACAACATCTCGGAAACAAATTGCCTGCACTTGCCATGCAAGTTGCAAAATGTTCCTAAAATCATCCTGCCTTAGCAATACAGCTGGAATAAAATTAACTGCCTCTAGTGAGTATTTGTTCACCTTTGAACCGCTTTTGCTTTTATTTTCTGTTCAGGGAAAGTCTCTAAGAAGGAATGTGTCTAATTGTCACTTTGTGACTCCTAGAGACCTATTACTATCCTGGAACTTCAATGCCATGTTGAATTTGTGGATTCAGTTTTTCCATCAACCCTGGAAAAGTTGTGTCTCTTCTCCATTGTGCATTGTTGATATAGTACCGCACCTCTGAAAACACCTCAGCTGAAATTACATCTTTCAGAGCCAGTAGTATATTCCTTGCCTCTTTAGCAGTTTTTGCAGCACTTGGACCGAGTTCTTTCAAATCAATAGTGTTGTATCATGGTGCAGAATTTCAGCCACTCTATTTAGCAGGCACACACAGTTACTTGATCTTAGCTCTTTTAGTAGCAACGAATCTCCCACTTTCTTCATAAATTGAATTCAATTATCTCTTCTTTACCCTGTCCTCCCAAGCAAGTTTAGGCATCTCACTCTTCATCTTGCATTTTAAGTAGAAGAAACAATAGTTGTAATCACTTCTGCATTTTTATGGTGTAAGAGGTGGCCTAATGAATTTTAAAAAATTGCAACTGTAAAGGAATTTTGGTTAAGTTTGTCTAACATGCTTTTACAAACTACTGTTAAGCCCCATGAGATCCCCTGAATTCAGCCTGGTGTTACTTAAAGGCTATGAGACCTGTTGAAAGTGGCACAAGTCAGTGTTACCGTTGGGAAGAGGACATCACTATACTTGACTCAGTATTCCTCATGCTGTTACCAAAGCACACAGCCCATGCACTACATGCATCACCTGACAGTGAACGGTTAAACAAAGCACCAGGTTAAATCAAGGGGACTTTCTGCAGTTGAATAAAAAATGGTGAAACTTTTGCTGTTGTTACTGTGGATATAAAAAAGGCTTTTTTCCTGCCATTGAGGATATCTGAGCAGTCTGAGTCCGTACATTATTCCACCTTGATAGCAGGGTAACTGTCCCAGAGATTACACAAGCTTCCTTTACGCTGACAGCATAAACTGCCACATTCACTTCATCAAGCCTAAGTGTTAACTACTTCCCATTAACTCAAATGTTCCCAGGTTCAGGATCAAGAGATCCTGCTTAAGCAAAGCATCTGTCTGAGTTCCTCTCAAGTTAATGTTCCATACATTATGCTTCTGAAAAGCTGGCAAGGGAAGAGGGGAAAGCTTTGGCAATTCTGTTTCTTCCACTGTTTAGGGGGCAGAAGAAAGACAGTGTCCTGGTTTTGGCCTGGATGGAGCTAATTTTCTTCCCAGTGGCTACTGTGTTTTGGATTTGGTATGTGAAGAATGTCGATAAAACACTGATTTTATTAATTGCTGCTAAGCGATCAAGTTCATTTTCCAGCTTTCCAGGTTTTGCCAATGTGCAGGTGCAAAAACCTGGGAGGGCTATAGCCAGTACAGCTGACCCAAACTGGCCAAAGAGAATATTCGGTACCATAGATGTCATGTACAGTATATAGTGGGGGTTGGCCGGTGGGCCAAGGGGCCTTTTGTTCATTCGTGCTTTTGTTTGTTGGGCATTCATTTACTCGTTTGCTCTCTCTGGAACTTGCAGTTCCAAGATTGCTCTTGGTTTTGCTCCATGATCACTATTCAGGTCATTGGGTCGTCAGGTCGTGAGAAATCGTGCATCATTCATTTCATATATTCTATTATTGTTATATTTTATTATTATCGTTACTCATGTATAATTATTATCTTTTTCTTTGCTGTCCTGGTGAACTTTCTTTATCTCAACCCATGAGGTTTCCTTTCTTTCCGATTCTGCTCCCCACCCCACGGAGGAGAGGGGGAGTGAGCAAGTGAGAGAGCGACTGCAGGGTATTTGGTTACTTGCTGGTGCTCAACTACTATAGATTAAAAAAAAAAAATAAAAATGAAAGCTTATCATGTGCCTTTTTCTTATACTTTTGTGAGTCCAAGACATCATTATGAGCTCTGATAAAGGGTGGGAGAAGGAAATATTTGTAGTCTAGTCACAGAGTTAACAGTCAGGACTCTGCAAGCTTTAGGCCCTTGACCCCAGCATGTGAATCCACCAAGTGCAGGGCAGAACTGGAAAGTGTATGGTGGCTCTTGTCCTAAGGAACAGTGCAAATGCAGTGTAGGTGAAGCAATGTTTCTGGTGTCCATTTCACAACACGTACAAAAGGAAAAAAAAAATTCCACATG
>KL266208.1:25845-65697 GCA_000699545.1 Podiceps cristatus
AGCAGGAATCCTAGGAGGTTTGTACTAAGGCTGCATTAGTCACATTTTTTTTTTATTCCTAGTTATGGAATCTGACACCATAATCTTTCTGCAAGTAAAATAGCCAGTGTTTTTCATGGAAAAGGAGAAAGAAGAGTCATGAATATTTTAATTTTGAGTTAACTTCTGCTCTTTACATGTAATTCCTCTTGATAGTTTCAAGTGAGAATTAGGCCTTTAGTGTGGGAAAATACGTGGTTCTTCATTAATATCCTTTTCTTCACAGTTGCATCCGTAAGCAAATTAGCTGGGTCTAGGATGAGCAAGGTAATTATTTTTAACAGTGTTCGTCTTGATCTTCACCCCAACTTGGGGACAGTTCAAAGGAGAATACTGAGCAAAAAATACTGAGCAATAAACCTACTGTCAGTAATCGCTTAGTTTCTTTTCAGACTGTCAAGTGGGATCACTGTCCCCTATGCACAGCTGAGGGAACCCTTTTCTCCCTGTGACAAAGAGGGATTTTGTTTGCAAATGTGGGTTGAATTTGCTGAAAAAGTGTGAGTAATCATTTTTACTCATCTTGCAGTTTGTAGGGTGATGTTTTTGTTTTGTGTTTAGTTTTTGGTGTGCGTGTAAATATATTCCTGGGTTCCTTATTTCCTACTTACCCAGAAGGGTGGTTTGAAGGGGGTGTTGTAGTGATATATCTTGTTGAATAAGAGCAGGTGGTTTTCACCATTGTCTGTTGTCAGCCTGAGTTGCTGTCTGGTTTATGATGAGAGGTGTGAAAAAGACACACTCTTCCCACAGGGCAAACACGCTTTGGTGAAGGCTTGTGTTTAAAGGGCAGATAATTAACTAGCTGTAAAGAGTCCCTTCCTCTAAACACAGCAAGGTGGTAATTTTCACTTGAAGGAGTACTACCAGGGGAGAACATTTTACCAAAAAAAAAAAAAAATCTGATAAGGAATTTAAGGCCAGGATTCCTGTTTGGAGCCAGTCGGGTCTGTTCTCTGACTTCTTTCAGGTATTTCTATCAATCTCTGAGTATCATTGGAGGCGTGTCTGAGATGTCTTTTCTGGAGGGGTGGAGGGTGGGAGTGGGGAGTAGGAGTACTTGGTCCCTCCTGATGAAATTCTGGCAGAGTCACAGCTGGCACAAGTAGGACTTTTGATCTGTTTTCCTGAGGCAAAAGACCCTACAGAAGCGGTAGCCAGGACATGACTGTGTAGACCTGGGGACAGGGGAGGATAGCTGGCCACTAGAACCAGTGGAAGACATGTAACCCCCTCTCCATGTACATGGTGCTTCAGGCCCCTCAAGACCCCTGGAAGCAGAAACCTTCCAGATGGGACCTTATGCTCTTCCTGCAGGCTGCCTCTAACCAGGAGCACAGGCACGGGAATCCCCTGTCCCGTCCCAGCAACGCAGCAAAGAGGGCAGAGGTCTGCGAGGGAGGAAGGGCTACTCCTTATGAAATGTGGTTCATTGCCAAAAAGGCACAGGGAAAAGGGGGTAGAAAGAAAAGCCCAGCCATTTTCGTTCAAGAAGATCCCACAGAGGATCCTCTTGAATCTCTGTGGGAGCTCTACCCTCCCTGCACAGGGTCTGCCTCCTGACAGCAGGATCAGCTGAGATCCCTCTTGCTTCAGATAAACAAAAGGGTGTTTCATTCTCATTGTTCAGGAGAAGAATATCTTCTTTCTACTTGACCTTCAAGATCCGGTTGGATTTGAGGACTTTCCAGTACTGAAAAATGTCAGCAGATCTGCGATTACAGGTGCTCGTGCAACAAGCTACGGTATGGGAGAGCACTTCTCTTTCTGGTCTGCTGAAACAGAGCAGCGCTCTCCAGAAGAGTGCCAGGGCCGAGAGGTGCTCCCACCAGTGCTTCTCCTTGGTCCTGGCTCCTCTTTAGTAGTGAACCCTGCAAGAGCTCAGGGTTTCTCTTTAAGTTAGTTTTCTGCAGCATTGGGGAGGGGAGGGGAAGAGGTGAGCTGCCCTGTGCCTGCCGCAGGCTGAGGAAAAGGCCGGTAGGGCCGAGGCTCTGGGGGCTGGCTCAGCTGCAGCAGGTCTGTGGGAGAGGGCTGGTGTCTGTGGATCCTCTGGGAGACCACCAGACCACCTCTGATTTTAGGTGTGTTCCCAGTTCTGCTCAGACCTCTTGGAGCCTGCTTTTAAGTCCTCCTTTTCCAGTGCTTCTGTTTTGTTTATGATACTTGGCTTTCACGTAGATCAGAGCAGTTAAGGCTTGTTCTGTGATGATGAGGATGGTGTTCCTCTTCATTCAATCTTTCTTTTACATCTGTCTAGTTTTCAAAGTAATACTTGTACTGCTCCACCCCCTTCATTTGTTCGCCAAATTGCATTTCACTTTCTGTGCTGCTGGCAGCCACAGAGTTGGCCAATTGCTCTGTCTGAGGCTGTGCAATGGTGAGAATGGATTAAAAAAGAGGTGTGATACCAAAATTGAGGTGCGCATGTGGGAGGGAGGAGGCATAGGGGGACAGGGAATATTCATGGAGCCCCACATGGAGGGACCAGCAGCCTGTGTGGCACACAAACATTTTAAACTTGCAACAGGGGAACGCTCTGTGGATTGAACACTTCAAAGGGAGAACCTGCCAGCTACGAAAAATAAATCTTTAAATAACATGGAGACAAATGAGAAAAAGTATGTGCGGCTCGCTCGAAGACAGCAAGATTTGCTCAGCCTGGGTGTAAAGCAATGTAATCCCATTGGCTTCAGGGCCGTTGCAAGGGCTTATGCCATGGAAGAATGTAGCCTACTGGGTCCAACAATCTTATTTAGGCTGAATAATTCTTTTGTCCTGCCTCTACATCATGATTGCAGCAATAGGCACCAAAATGTTTGTTGGTTTTGGTTCCAGTGAGGCAAGTTTTAGTGAGCCTGTGTGAGGGTCCCTTGTTAAAACTGCACCACTGAACTGAAGGGAAAGTTTCTTCAGCTTTCAAAAAAATTCTCATTTTGGGTGGACTTCAAGCTTGGAAAATGTCAGCCTGAAACTTAAGGAAATTACAAGCAACAGAGGACAAGAAGTTATAATGGAAATCATTTGCTAGGGTTGAAAATAGCCATTAGTAGTAGTCTGCCAGCTATATGGCACAGTTTAAAGGAAAATATCTTTTTTAAAAAAATATATATAATATACTTTGCAATTTATCACAGGAGCTTATTGCTCCACAGCATTGGGGAAAACCCTGCTTTGCGAAATGTACATAAGTTAACCACACAACAGCCATAGCCCCTACAATTTCTATGATTATGAATACTTGCTGGTTTTAGAAGAAATTTTTAATGTTCGTGTTTCCACCACTACTTACCTGGTAGATCCACAACTGAATGGGACGGAGCTTGAAATAATTTCTTTGAGGGGAGAGCAGGAGTGGGGTGATGGAGGTGGCCTTCTTGAGGGGTTGTGCTGCAGAGGGGGCTCAGCAGCACTGCATGCTGCCTCTACTGGGGGGGACAGAGTCCCCCAGGGTAAAAATCTGCCTGAGCTGCAATGCTTTGGAGGGGTTAGATTCCTCACAAGGAGCCCTTTGGTTTGCAGGTGAGATCTTGGCTGGTTAACCTCTGGAGAGCTGTGGCCAATGTGACCATCCCAAATCCAGGATAAAGAGGCCGGGAGCCCGGAGGCAAGGGGCTCAGGTTTCTCTAATCCTTCTCTCCTCTTAAGGTATAATTGGGTTTGTCACTTGAGGTGAACCGAATCCTTTATGCTGGTACCTTTGCCATATGTAGTTCCTCTGGCCACATCTTGCACTCTGTGACCTCCTGGCACAGGAACTGACGGCGTCTTGCTACACCTACGGTGGGAACCATGTGCTTCTGCTTTTCCAGCTGACCTTGAAATAATGTTCCTTGAGCCTCTGAGGTGCAACAGATAGTGAGAAATATACCCTGGTCTTAGAAAGTACAGTATCTCTGTAGGGACCAAGATTTTGCCAGATCTCTCTCTGTGTTGTGTTTTGTTTTGTTTTGTTGGGCTTTTTTCCCCGGTAGGATTTATAATGCCTTCTTCCAGGAAGAGATTGCTTGGTTTGGGATCTTTACCTTCAGTGTGTGTGTATGATTTCAAATGCTGTCCTCAGAATCCAATACGTAGTTCTTCGGACATGTAATGGGCAGGTAGGCATGGGAAGGAATTTGATTATACTTGAAAAGACAGACAAAATAGACCTGAATGGTAAAGCTATCCAGTATGTTTTTGGTGTCTCTCTGTAGCTTAGGTGGAAAGGATTGTTCTTTTGCCAGTGTAAATATATAAATTTTAAAAGAGATGTCAAGGACTGCTTAACATACAGACAAAAAAAAGTTTCACACATCTGCCCTTATAATGGCGCTATGTGTTTGCATTCTATTTATTTATGCATTCTCATTTGGTTTATTTATGAGATCTTTGCCCAGAAATGTTTCTCTCTTAGCTCTATATGGTTCTATATGGTAATTAATATATCACTGTGATATTCCATCTGTTATTTCTCCAGCATTTGCACCTATGAGCCCCAACTAAGATCAGAGTCTCATTTGGATCAGAGGATCAAAGCCTCTTTTGTAGTAGAGGCTCCATATATGCATAAGAGAGTATCTGAGGCTTTCAGTCTAAACACAGGAACTGGGCAAGTGTCAGTGAATGGACGAGTGCCGGCCCTCGCCTCGCATTGGCCAACCGCTGAGCGTTACTGAGGAAAATGTAGTAGTCCTGGAAGTCAGCCTCAGATCCCCTACAGTCCACTCTGCCATCCTGCCTCTCCTCAGTGCTGTGACACCTCCGCAGTATTTCCTTTCCAAAGTAAAAGGCATGGTACGATTGTCATTTACTTGCTGTGTTTGGGCTGTATAAATCACCTGCCCCAGGCCACAGAAAGAGGTGTAATAATTGCACCCGAGGCTGTAATCTTTTTGCTCATTAAATGGAAGAACAGAGCAACATTTAACAAGCTTAACACCAAGAATACCCTAACTTGAGTCATGTTTCTGTGAGATTTCACACACCTGATGGGAGCAGTGAGAGGTGAAGTCCATAGTCTTCTCTGTAGTAGGCTGGGAAGTGCAGGAGATGGCTTCTCTCCTCCCCTGTAACAGTGATAGCACAAAAGATGCTTAAAGGCTAACTGTGGCTGGGTAGGAAGCCAGTAACCATGGTTCATGCACACAGACTTCTAAGGAGGAAGGAGGAAAGGTAGGGATAGTGTCAGTGTGGTTATGGTTTATGAACCCAAAGCTAAATTAAAAATAACTTTGTAAGGTATGGGCGAATAGAAGGAGCATTTTAATTCAGCATTGCAGATTGTAAGCAAGTGATTCTGGCAGGCCATGGTCATGTTTTAACTGTTGTGGTGATGGCACTATTGCTGTGTACTCTGAAAGCAGAGAGGAGACTATCTTTTTGTTGTAATATTAATGCGCTAATAATTATAAGATATGTTGCTCCAAACTGCTATCCAATGAAAGCAGTCTTCATAAGTGGTGTGGCATTCGCGCTGTCAGGAACTTGTTATTTCTGTTCGGTGGTGGCAGGAAGGCACCAGCTTAACTGTAAATACTGAAGCAGGCTGAAAAATCTTCTGCTGGAGAGGGTGGAAAAGTAAGCACAAAAGTTTGAGAACCCAACTTTACAGTTTCCTGACAGCAGAAACAGAGATGGTGATATTTATGACATTCAGAAAATACTAAAGGAAACATGAAATGAAACATCCAGTCTTGAAAGCAGTGCTGGGAATGAAATTTTTCTACCTGAAGCTATATTAAAATATTTCTTTTCCCATCTCCCTCCTTGGATCAGGAGACTTTTTTGGGGGGTGAGGATGAGGGAGGAAACTATCATTTCAATATTTAAGATATGAAGATCAAAATATGTTTATTACTCTGAAATATCACAGTAGTGTCCCATGGCAACTGTACTGGTGGGTTCCTCACGTTTCCATTCTGCTGCTCGATCTACACCTTTCAATCTAAACCTAAGAGCCATCTTTCTGCAGGGGGGGGTTGATGGAAGATGCCATATTGTGCTCTACAAGGTCATTTGTTTGAAAGATGCATTAATTTCAAAGAGCCCTGTAAGCCAGGTGTGTTGATATCTGGGGGACGCTCTGAGGGGAAGGCGCTTTCAAATCCATGGTGAAGAACAGCTTTCGAAAACGGACGGGAATGACAAAATTTCATAAAGTTTCCCTGTGGATCACACGAATAATCTAAAATGACAAAAAAAAGAAATCAGAGCAGGATTCAAGCAGTTATCTCAGAGGCCATTCTTCTGCCTCTTTTAGTCCCAAAGAACACCAATCACACCTTATTTTCAAAAGAAATATCCAAAGGAGTAAACTTTCAACTTATCTGCATGTATTTGCATTGCTGGGGTTTTTTTGACTGCAGATACACCCCACGCTGTGCAGGGGTCTAGCTCCAGGGTTATGTACTCCTGGTACTGTGGGTACAGAAGTAAACTTGCCTTTCCTGCATTGCAGCCTGGCTGGGAGTGAGCCAACACCACTTTGCTGTTAATTTTTACTTTTCTTTTTCTTTTTGGTGAATTTTTGGCTGTAATCTGGTGCCTAGACTTCCTACTTACAAGGCAATTTAGGCCTAACAGAAGTGCAGTGGGCCAGGCCCGAGAACAGAATTTTTGTTTGAAGTTACTCAAGTTATCTTAAAGGACATTTTTGGTTGGGCTTTTTTTAGTAGGTTTTTGCATAAACCACAACTTCAAAAACCTTCAGACATAATTTTCTAATTTAATAAAGGCTTTAAAAATTATCATTATGAAAATAGAAAAAAGGTGCTTTTATGAACAGGCGTATCTTGATTTATTTTTCAGTTTGCTAGTGTCTATAAACATTTAGAGTAATTCCTCAGATTTCTAGATGGGGATTTCGCCTGTTCATCTGTAAATAAACCACAAAGCCACAAATAAGCACTTGCCACTTTGAATGGTTTTTTTGAATGCTAACTGCAATGGCATAGATAAACTTCAGAAAGTATTTTTACAAGCAAGGATTGTGAAGACGTACTGACATACTGTAAGTTAAGCTCCAACAGGCTTGGTAAAGCATGACTGTAACTTTAGTCAATATGGTTATAAAGGGCTCTTACACTGATGCCTCAAACATATCACCTTATTACTGCCTGTATCCTGCAGTCTGAGAGCTGCCATTCAAAGCAAATTGCAGGACTTGGAACACATAACTAGTAATGAGAAAGGTTCCACTTCACTCTTCAGCCAGTTTCGTCTTAGGTCTTTGTGGTGACCCAGTCAAGGGCTAGATTGAAGAGCTCATTTTAAAAGGTGTTTTCTTCCTCAACATCTCCAACTCTGCCAGGGTAAGAGACATGAGTAGTAAGAGCGTGATGCTACCTTATAACAGCAATGTGAAAATGTGTAGCTTGATAAAGGAGTGTTGCAGCTTTGACACTTCTACAATTGGCATAAACATTAAATTGCCCAAGCTGTAGGAAGCCAGTTTGATGTCGTGCTCATCTTCCTAGTATTTTTATCTTTCCACCAACAATGTCAGCTGGTTTAAGCCAGATAACTTAAATACTTAAAGGAGTGAGCTACCTGATGGGATATCTGTGCTTGTATTTTTCCAGAAAGTGCTCATATCTGCCCAGAAATGAGACCTGTGGAACAAACCAGCAACAAGCAGCTGTGAAGTGTAGATCTCAGCCTGACACTGAAATGTGACAGACCACTGCAAAACACCAGATTACAAAAGAAGAGAAAATGGGAAACAGATGCTGAAGAGGGTCAAATTAGAGGTAAATATCATTTGCTGCACCAAAAGGTAACCCATCTCTTTTACAAGAAGCAGGGCCCCCAGGAGGGAATGCCACTGTGTGCATGTTAGTGAGCTGTACTGTCTGCTTTTCCATAGCATCAACAGTGGGCTCAGTGCACCACACATAGCAGCTCCCCCCCAAAAAATGAGATTGTCTCTAAGTGATAGGCTATTCTAGCTTGGGACAGACCTAATAGAAACGGACTGCCAGACTGCGTGCAGTATCAGAGCTAAATCTATTCTTTATGAAAGGTACATCTGACTTGAGGATCGGTAGGTGATGTACAGTGCTAGGTAGTAACAGCAGGGCACTGAGGCAGGGAGATGTGCTGTGGGAGGATCAAGACCTGATTCTACAACCTTGTTGGAAATGTGGAGACCTAACTCCAGCACGGTTACAATGGTGTAAATCAAGTGTCCGTCAGACCTAAATCTTTCCAGAGGTTTCACACTGTGGTCAATGATGAGCATTAGAACCATGTTGTTGCAATCCTAGGCCCTTTCTGTAACCACTCTGCAGTGGTAGATATTTTTACCAGCCAGCTAGACTTCACCCTGTGCTATTTGTGAAAATGTGATAGTGTGTGTGGGTATGGTCTGTGTCTGTGGGGTCGGGGAGGAGGCGGGGTCTTAGCAGAGACAGTGGTTTCACATATCTATGAAGGTATGATGTAGAGTGATGGGCTAGGACGTACGGGCATCACTCCAAAAAGGCTATACAGCTATGAGGGTGCTTGCGTTTTGCTTTATGAGGAAGGGCAGAAGAGACAGAAAGCAAAAATACTACCAAAATGGTTCTTGTCTTGCAAAAAGAATTTGGGCGTAATTTCCCTTAAATGCTATGCAAATACTCAGGGTAAACATTGTGCTTAGACTTCCCTGGCTGTTCCACCAGGCAAGATATAATCTCCTCTGCTACTACTTAGAATGGTCTTTCAGTCCAGATGCAACTTTATTTCTTTATCGCTGTGATGAAGTATGTTTTACTAAACTTTATTTTATTGCAGCTTCCCAGAAATGCATGCTTTAATATACCAGACAAGCATAAGCAATGAGATCTCATGCAGAAAAGGGTTTATTTTATAGTTATTGAATATACATGCTCTGTGTTTGCTATGAGTTTAATATGTATGTCATGCATTCTATCAAACAATTCAAGCATAAAGGGAAAGTTGGGTAATAACGGAAAGAATTTAAAGTCTTTGAATAGAAAAGGCTTGACGGAAAGGCAGGTAGGAAGAGCTTTGATTATGCTGTTTACACTTGGTTTTAATGGCGAGCTCCCTAACAGTTGTAATTATGAAGGGATATTGTTTTAAGCTCATTGATAACAGTACAAGTATATCAATGAGCTGGTATGCCTCACAGAAGAAAAGATGCTCATTTTAGTGGAAGCTGAAAGCAGAAAAACTATAGATTTTTTAACTCTAATGCACAGCTAGGAAAGTAAAATCCTGTGTGTTTAGCAGTGCAGGTCTAACTCTGAAAAACAACTATAAAAGCAGTACTATGGCATTTTGTGGTCCTCCTCTTCTAGCAATTTCATATCAGAGGTGCTTAGCTACAAGCAATCTAATGGCTTTCCTAACTGTCAGTAGCACAGTCTCCCTGGATGCTGAAAGTCAAATTGTGTTGCTTTTGGCTCGTGCATCAGCAACAATAAAGACTGGTCTGTTAGAAGCTACAGCATGATCTATGAGTCTGTCCATGGACTTCAGAGGGCATAGTCTCAGCTCCCTTGCATTTAAAAGCTTGGTCTTTTTAGTCGTTTTGGTTACTGTTGTTCAGTGTGTTTCACCTTTGGACTTGCTGGTATCCTTTTGAGCCTGGATATCTCAAGCCCCTTTTCTCTAGAGTGACTAATGGCAGAGGAGACAGTGTGCTCTCTTTTCACCCCTTTCCAGGGAACAAAAATTGACCCTGGCTCAAAAAATGCGGAACAGGTGAGCTAACTGTCATCAGCACTGAAACCCAACACTGGCATCAGGTTCCCAGAACTGTATAATTCTGTCCTAAGTGTCATCTGAAATATCTTGTTTCATCCAAATTGAAGGGTTTGGAAACAATCCAAATAAAATATTTTACTGATAAATAGTTAGAAAAGGGGTTGCAATCAAGGTCTTGTTTGGATATTTTGCCCCCCTCATACAATACGCTGTTGATGAAATGGAAGGGCTTTCGGGGGCTTGGATTCAGGCATAGCACTGCTGTGGAGGGAAAGCACAAGCAAAGTAACCAGCAGGGTGTAGCCAGTCCTCCTCACTGTGGGAGGACAGGAACACGGCGAATGCAAGAGGCAAATCACTCCCCTCGAGCTGGGCTGCCCTCTACGCATCAGCTGTGTGCAGCTGCAGAAAAGCTCCGATGCCAGGTGATGAGCTGGCACAGTTCAATTGCTTACATCTCCCCCTCTTGATTAAAGGCAGGCATTTGCCCATGTTCTCTAAATTACTTGGGATCATTTACAGTTGTAAAAATATGCTGTTACAAAAGCTTTGTCATTCACCTTTAGGGATGAACGTGTTCAGCTCTGACAATGTTATCTGGAGAGAACAGCGGCTCCAATCATCTCAGACATGCTTGCAATATAACACGGCTTCAGGCAAAGCTTGCTGACACCAATGCTGCAAAAGAAAGGAATGAAAATGAAGTGACCATTACAATGAGAAATGTGAGGCAGACGACACCCAATTTTGCTTGAACAACCAAATTTAAATAACAGAAAATTGCACTGCCTGTCCTTTTTTCTTTTCTAGTTCTCTGGAGGTCATCTTTCTGTAGCAGTGAATTATTCCCAGGCTTTAACATAAACCAGCATTTATCCCCGAAAGCTGTAATGCTGTCTGTCCAGAGCAAAAGACTTCCGAAACACTGCCGTCTCCTGGCAGTCTGTTCGCGCCACTGCAGCTGCTGTAGCGCATACAGCCTTGCCAGAGGTCGCAGGCAGATGTCACAGGCATTTAGCGGTAGGCAGGATACACAGCAGAAACTTCCTCAAATTTCACAGATGAAGATAGAGAGTTGGTTTTGTGTAAAAAAAGAAAATGAATCAGATGAGACAGGTGCCCAGTCAGATGATGACAAAGTAACTGAACTGCTGCCAAGTGAAAGGCAGCTCTGGATTCCCTTGATGGGTTTCTGTGCTTTCATGAGCCTCATAGCAGCCCTGAATTCAGTCACCTTGCTGGAGCAGTTCAGTGTCTACATTGACAGACAGTCAGGAAAGTTTACAGCTCAGGGAGGCAGATGACCCGGGATAGCTTTCTCAGAAAGGGAGCTCTCTTCTTTTGCAAGCCAAGCTTGCTCTACTGCCTCCAGCACATCCTGTTACATACACTCAGTACAAAGTGTTACACTAATTTTGCAGTAAATACCAGATGAAAGTATTCTAAAGAATGTGAATCAATTTTCTGTTCCCCCTCCCCCCCCCAGCCCCCCGCTTAAGTCAGGGAAGTTTTCTGCCATGGCTTGGTTTAATACTTGTCACTTAAAACCAATCATTATCTCTGTGTATTATCGCCATTCACAGTATTTTAGCATGTATTCTACAGTGTGCTTTTAAAAGCAAATCAGCATCTTTCTAAATTTTTGATGTATTAATTATTTCCTAGGTTTACTAGGATTCCTAGGATTTCCTAGGATTTAACATTAAATGAATGAGAGTCAGGTTTTCCAGTCTGTGGCTTTTAAATAGTGATTTTCAGAAGAGTTATTTTGTGCAGGGTGGAAGACCTGCATAGGTGCAGGTCTGGCAGTCTCTACATCTGGCAGTCTACACAGGGCCTTTTCCAGAGCCCATTAAAGTCACTCGGTGGGTTACCACTGACCTCTGATGAAGGATCTTTTTATCCTATGCCAATTGTGTTGACCTCCTGTCCTGTAGTATATGCCAGAGTTTGTATGAGGCTTCTGCATAGTGCAGTCTGCCCACAGGTACCGTTAGAAAGAAATCCTTGCCAGCCTGTGAGCGTAGGGTCTGGGGAGGGCATGCGTTTAGTAGTATAGCAGCTCAGATACTGCCTTTTTAAATAAAACTTATGGAGGCTTTTCTGTGCCTCACCCAAATGGTCTGAGCCTGAGCACAGAGGGATCCAAGTCCGTGTCTACTTCTATAAATGGAGATGTCCTGAAAAAGACATGTAGCTGTAGAATCTCACAGTGTTACATGCAGTGTATATAGAATATATTTGCTACTAATTTACTTCCACATCAATTTTACTAATTTGCTTTATAACAAGCAAACTTGAGTACAGCTTTGAGCAATTACTGATGCTTTTAGTAATACTTTCCCTGCCCCAGAAGATTTAAAAGGAAGGTTTAGTGACTAAACTTGTTCCCATTGCTTGCCACCATTTTTTATTGGAACAGGATCAGACTTTGGACATTCACTAGCTGGATTTCAGGACACTTCAATGATTAATGGATAACTTTCCTAAAGGCCTAGCACATGTTTCAGCAGCAGGTGCCAGAGGGTAGCCACTTCTGCTTTTAAAACACTTCTGAGCAAGCAAAAGCCATTGCTACTGAAGTTAACAGCAGCTCAGGGGTTTTGAAGCTCTGCTTCATCACTTGTAACACATTTATACTGTAGATGCATGTTCTCTAGCCCTGGTTCAGACTGGCTCTGGAGCATGCATTTAATATGGTGCATGTTGGCAGAGTGTCTACATCCGCTGTACCCTTGGTAGCTGTGCAGGAGATATCAGGGCTGGGAACTGAAGCTAGTTATGCTTATTGATCTTACAGGGACGGAGTGGAAACCAGGCCGGCCAGAACCTGGGTCCTCTTGCAAACAAGGAGTCAGCTCATGCTGGGGAAGAGCCAGTCATAACCAATGCCTAGGCAATATGGGTGACCAGGGAGGTGAGGCACACACAGGGGTTCAAGCCCAGAGCTAACATGATAGTCTGGCATGTTGCTCACGTAAGAGAAGAAAATTCACATGCTTAGTTACCTCTTCCTTCAGTAATACAGTCCTCCTGGGGCAGAATGCTTGCTGCCTTGTGATGCAAAATACCACTCTGATGTACTAATGTTAGTGACTTTCGCAGTAACACTGGTATCACGTGGGTAGTCCCACCAGCCTGCAGTAAAAATCCTGAAGAGGCAAAAAGTACTGAGTGCAAATACAGCTGTGATAATACCGCCTTCGTAACGCATTGATATAGCTACTGGCACCAGTACAGATTTGCAAGGCCTAGGTAGTGTTGTAATTTGATGCCTTTCTTGCCTTATTCACTCAAATGTATATAATTTTATTTTATGTACCCACACCTTATAACCCTTGGCTTCGTGTGTCTGCTGCTGTGAAATACAAGCCTGACATTTTCTCAGAGATTTCCAACCTGTTCCTCTTCTGTTCATATTTGACTTATTTTTTTCTTCCTTAAGTGCCCCTAGTTTTTATTAATGACGTGATGCAGCTGCATCCTACCTTTATGTAAGGTAGAGGTGCCTGTTGTCTTTCTGTTGCAGAAAAACATTTGCTTCTCATGGCTCAAGTTTCCTAAAAATTTTTTGTCAGCTTTTGTTTTCCTAACTCTTCCCCCTGTTGTGCCTTCAGGTGAACCCAAGGTCTCTCTCTCTTTGATCTTGACCTAAACTGCAGCTCACTAAGCTGTCCTTCATGTTTGTTTTTGGTATTTAATCTGTTTGAACATCCCTAAAAGTGGAGTGACTTTGAGGCAGCCATAATGTGCTGATCAGTTTATTAAGTCATCCTTGTGTAAAAGTGACAAACTTCATCTGCTTTTGGAGCCTGACTAAATACAGCCAAGAAAAAACATGGAGAAAACCATTAATCTTTTCTTAAACTCTGAGGTCACCTGGTACCTAGCTTGCACTGCCCAAACCCAGGTATATATCTGCTTTTGCACACACGTGCACGGGGTGAAAAAAGAGGTTTGTTCTTTGGGAGCTGGGCCCTTGGCCACTATAAGCTGTGGTAACTCCAGCGCCCACAGTCAGGCCCAGGTACTGTTTTTACGTGGGCCTGCCAGAAATGAGACAGATGATAGGAACAGAGGCTGCATAGTCCTACAGTGACAAGATGACACTGATTATAGCTGTATGTTGGACTTACCTGTTGTGGTTTGTAGGGCAAACATTCCCAGCCATGCTGTGTGAGGCTGAGGGCCCATCAGTGAGGTGCTTAAACCTCCTCTAATAAAGCAAATTGTGCTACCAGAAGGTGCCAAGCATTTTGTTTAAGAGAGCGATCTCTCTTAAACTGCTAAGAATACTATCAAAAATCACTCTTGTAACTGTCTACTCATAAAATAGCAGTGGGAACAAAACAAGGTTGCTGCTCAGGAGGTAAAGAAGGTGCCAAAGTTGTTTCAGCGCTGAAGGTTACTGTAATTTCTAAGGGCTATGATATTTTTGGTGGCAACACTCTCGCTGCAGTGTAGTCAGGTCTCAGAGGATTTGTTTGTTGTACAGTCTAAGGCCAGTGGAGTCCTAGTAGAGCATCGCCACGTCTGCAGGGGATCCCAGCAACAGAGTGGCACCCATGATGGCTATAAGATCATAAATTGTTCAGTAGACGAGTTCTTACCTGTTTGGATGAATTAGTGTCTTGCTAGTATCTTTGCACACTGGAGTCTCCCAACATTGGAGCAGAAACTTGTGTAAACATGAAGAACTATTTCTTTCAGCCCAGTGATTTCTGATGAAGGACAAACAAATGCCGACCAATGACCTTGTAGTTGCTTGTTCTTGCTCCTTTACCTGGGAAAGACTTGTCCCCTCATCTCTACCTCATCTCATCAGTTTGTCTAGCCAGTCCCTAACTCTGGTCTCTAAAAGCATATGGAAAAAGTGGCTGAGCCAGAGCAGCTAGCTACAATGACAGAATAATTTGTATAACCATGACCTCTCCCTTTTTCACACTCTCACTCACCATCCTCTGGCGCTTGGATGCACAAGAACTGGGTATGGTTCCCATCTCTGCCACTACGTGATGAATTTAAAAAATTGTTTCATTTCTTTTGGCCTCAGTTTCCCCATCTGTGAAAGAATCACTTTTTGTAATGTACTGCAAGATCTTTGGCTGGAAAATGTTCTTATGGTATCTGAGTACTGCTATGTATTACAGCAAATCAGTACGTGTTGAATTCTCTGATTTTTTTTCTTTTTGTTTGAAGGCTTCCTTGTACCTTTCTCCATATTTGCCCAGATATATACATATATGCCTGTTACTCACCTGTCTCCCTAACTGATTACTTAGTCTTGAGTTGAATCATAGAATACCAGGTTGGAAGGGACCTCAAGGATCATCTGGTCTAACCTTTTCTTGGCAAAAGCCTGGTCTAGACAAGATGGCCTAGCACCCTGTCCAGCTCAATCTTAAAAGTGTCCGATGTTGGGGAATCTACCGCTTCCCTGGGGAGATTATTCCAATAGCTGGTGGTTCTCACTGAAAAATTTTCCTCGTGTCCAAGCGGAATGTCCCCAGGAGTAACTTGTACCCATTACCCCTGGTCTTTTCCATGTGACTCCTTGTAAAAGGGAATTACAGAATCATAGAATGTTTTGGGTTGGAAGGGACCCCCAGAGCCCATCTAGTCCAACCCCCTGCAGTGAGCAGGGACACCATTACCCAGATCAGGTTGCTCAGAGCCCCGCCCAGCCTGGTCTGGAATGTTTCCAGGGATGGGGCCTCCACTCCTCTCTGGGCAACCCAGAGAAATCCATCTTCTTTCTAGCCACCCTTTCAATACTGGAATATGGTGATAAGGCTCCCCTAAGCCTTCTTTACTCAAGGCTGAACAAACCCAGTTCCCTCAGCCTTTCCTCATATGTCAGGCTTCCCAGTCATTTGATCGTCTTTATGGCCCTTCTGTGGACCCTCTCCAGCCTGTCCACATCTTTTTTGTATAGCAGGGACCCAAACTGAACACAGTATTCCAGGCATGGCCTGACAAGCACTGAGTGGAGTGGGATAATGACTTCTTTATCTCTGCTAGTGATGCCCTTGTTGATGAAACCCAGCATCCTCTTGGCTTTCTTTGCCACAGCAGCATACTCTTCACTCGTACTGAGCATGATGATGCCAACCGCTCACCCTGTGTCAACTGAGCAGGTTATTTTGTCATAGAAGAGATCAGGTTTGTCAAGGATAATTTGCCCTCTGTGAATCAGCGTGCTGGCTTTTCCCAATCGTGTGCTTCATTTGACCTGTAACAGCCCCCAGGAGGATTTGTTCCCTAACTTTCTCAGGGACTGAATTAAGACTGATGGGCCTCTAATTTCCGGGATCCTCCTTTAAGCACTTCTTGTAGGTGTGGGTGACATTAGTCTTCTTCCAGTCTTCTAGGATGTCTTCTGATCTCCATGACTTCTCAAAGATTATGGGGAGTGGCCTTGCAGTGACATCAGCCAACTCTCTTAACACCCATGGGTGGATATTGTCAGGTCCCATCATTTTGTAGGGGTCAAGCTCCTGTAACAGTTCACATACCAACTCTTCCTTCGCTGACGGCGGGTCTGTGTTTGCATCAACCTGGATTTTTTTCCTAAGGCCTGGGGCCGAACTGACAATACAACTGCAATGCTGACAGCCCTATTTTAAACATGACTTTTCTTTCTCTTCCAATATTTTATATAATAAAATATAAAAGTATAAAATGCTTAAAAGAAAGAAAAAGAAAAAGAAAAAGAGGTCTCTTTGTAAGTGCCAAGACAATGAAAATGAAGTGTGAATCATATAATAATGGATGACTATGTTACTGCAGAGCATCTGTGTTAAATCCTTCTGGTAATGAAAATAACTCTTTGATAGAGCAGAATGAATACTGCACAAGAATTAACAAATGGTCATTCAGAATAATACGATTCATCTAGTTATCATGGATTCCCTGTGAACAAACACGTAACCTTTCATGTTCTGTTTGTATGAAAATGCTTGCAAAAGGGTTTATAGGCTGGAATGCCTGCAATAACTAACAATTTGTAGGAATACAACAAATACAAAATATGGTTTTTATGAGCATGTTTTGCATGGGCAGCCTGGTTTTCTCTCTGTGTGTCTGCCCAGTTTTAAGCCTACCTTTAAGTCATGTCAACATTTGTTCCATGTCAAGAAAATTAAAGCTTTACCACTTGTTTTGATGACAGCAGGTACGGGCCATATCATCTGTGCAATCCAGATAACATTTCCATCCTTAATTTACCAGCTTCTGAATGTAAATAAAATGCTGTGTGCCATGGAGCCATCGGCAGGTGATGGGAGTCCCTGAAGGGTGTGCTTGACCCATCAGTGATCCTCTGAGTGATCCTCAGATTGCCAGGATCTGGGAACCCAAGCACAGGGGGAAAAAAAAAAATAAGGCATGTTTTTGCAGGTGGGGGGATACCTTGTTCTTCCTCCAGTGCCTCGCTCAGAGGATGGACCCTGGCAGTGAAATCTCATTGCTGGGTGTGATGGTGTAGCTTTGAAAAGGTCGGGAAGGGTGGGCAGTAAGGACCTTGGCTCACCTCAGCCAAAGTGCCGTGAAAGCAGGTACTTCACTAGCCAGAAGAAACTCTCTCCTCTTCAGGCTTTTGCTTCTACTATCTTCTGAGCATTTATGTTTATCACAGTTAGTGCTTTCTTCTTCCAGTGAGTCCACTTTGCAGTGACTTACAGATGACTGACACCAAGTTCTTCTGCCCCGGCTGGAGCGGGGCAGCAGGCGCTGGGACAGTGCCATTAGGACAAGGGCAAATGGCTGCGGTGCTGCACGGCAAGGCTAATGAATCAATGAGCCTGTAAAGAGATCCAGAGGCTTATTGGGAAGTGCATTGTTAATACTATTAAATGTTACTTAGGCCTACAGCAAGCTGCACATTCAACAGTTTAAACTGTAATTACTATCTGATGCAGAAATAAGACTGAATATATGTAAATCCTGTTGAAAGCTAATATCATTTTGGCTTCTCAGTCGGATTAGCAGCTTCTACAATTAGCAGTGCGTGCAGCTGATGATGTTAGTGGAGAATCCGTCATCCAGTGCTGTAGGATGCATTCAAATTTGAATACAGTAGATGTGTCGCTTTTTCCAGCCTTAAGAGTATTCCCAGATAACCAGATAATGCAGAGCCTGCGCTGTGTCCCTTTGCAAAGAAGAGTCCAGGAGCCCCAGGAACGTGTGACTGACTTTCAGGAACGTTGGGTCTTTCTCCCTTTCTCATTATGTTCATAGTTTATGGTCATGCATTTTTTGCCTGCCCTGCTCTTTTCCTGTGGCAATGTTGGGGTGGGGGGTGGGGGGGGGAAGGTGCAGAAACCTCCCTCCTGTGGCCAAACTGGTCATCCCCAGCTCAGGCCATGACAGGTGGGTGAGACTGTAGTAGCAATACTATTTGTCTGTTTTCTAGGACATGAGACATCACCTCAAGCTTCCCTTCTTGCTGCTTCCTCTTTTCAGATCTTTAGGAAACGTGTTGTCATTAACAGAGCTGAAGGGGCATGTCGGGAGGTGGGGTGGGGGTGGCTGTCACGGTCGTTTGCCAGGAACGTAGATAAAATCCTCACTGCAGTGAAGCCAGCAAGGTCTTTGTCACTGTTGTTAGCTGAGACTTCACTCTGGTGCTGAGAAAAAAGGACAAGTGAGTTGAATACAATGAAAAAGGACCAGATTGCTTGATGGAGGAAAAAAGTAACCTCTTTTCTGTAATTTTTGCCAAAGTAAAATGATTATTCTCCCCTCTAGACCACCACTGCTCTTGTTCAAGCCTTGAACATTGAAAATGTGATTTGCAGGTAGAAGTTCTTGCCTGCAGTACCATTTTTATTTATGCTTTTTTCCCCACTAGCTGCTCTGAGAAGGTCAGTTTTCAAAACAGCTTGTGGAAATATGCAGGTGAATGCACATTGCTTTGAAAATCCCAACCCAGGTTTAAATCCACGTGCAGCACTGTACACACAGTTTTAAAAAGCAACCCTCAGTGCAGGGCTGTGCCAGCAGCTGGGTCTCCGATGGCACCGCAGCTTGGCTGTGTGTGGCCCTCTACACAAATGGGACAAACAGTGGGAAGAAGAATCAAGCTCTGGAGATGCATCTGTGGAAAAGAGAGTTTCTGTTCTTTCACCCTGGAAAGACACTTCCAGATTTGCTGGTGGAAAGACACTTTTAGATTTGCTGTGGGGGATATTGCTGCCCCATTGTTTTAAAGTTTTTTAAAGGACTTACCTAGTTCCACTCACACACACGCTCTTCAGAAATGTTAATCTCGCTATTTTTAATTGTTTCAGGAAAGTAGGACCTATTGTTCCCTAAAGGATTTTAAGTTACTAAGTGTTCCCTAAGAAATGTGAGGACATACTTTTTTTTCCTGCAGCTGGGAGTGTTAGGCAAAGTGAAGTAAAGAGGGAGGGCTTTATTGTAAAAGTTCTTTAAATCATGTTACTATGCTTCGTGGCTACCCTCTCTAAAGCCATTTTAATAGCAAGCCCACTCAAGCAGTCTTGACAGCTCACATCATTCTGTATGTGGCTACAACACAAATGTGCAGCGGCAGCGGGGGAAGAACTTCGCTTGTTGGATCTGGCTGTTCCTGAGCAGGGAGCCCTCCGGGCAGACACCTTCTCGCCTCTAAGGAAAGGAATTACCTGGGTCAGCTTTGTACTGCTGATGGAGATTCCCAGAGGTCACAAGGCCACTTCAGGAGTCCTTCCTGATTCTCTGGGAGCTGCCTATCAAAGCCACCATGTAAAATTCTGTGGACAAGTTGCTTTTTGGTCGTTTGCATTACAAAACTTTGTTCCATATTTGCCTAGCTGAAATGTGGTCGAGCCAAATGCAAAGGAACTTTTAGATGGCAGTGGTGGCTACTGCTGCTGCTATTTTTGTAGTTTTGGTTTGTTTATACTCAAATTCTAAAGCAAACCTCCTCTGCAAGAACGAAGAGCCTCAGCAAACCCCAGTGACTCAAGTCTCTGCATCATCTCCTCAAAAAAGCCAGAGGCAGAGCTTAGCTCAGCAGATTTTGTCTGCCCCGACTCTGCATGCCCAATGACAAACCATCCCACTGTGTTTCAAAGAGGAGGCGCAGAGTATCGTGTCTATGTCTATCATGTGCAATGTTGGTTCAGACACAGGAACTGGACAACAGCCTATTCCAGAACCAAACAGCTCAGCAAACAGCCCTGATTTGCACTAATACTTTGGAGGAGCGGCATGCACCTCAGTCCACTTCTCAAGGTCCCATGTGTTTGCTGTCCTGCTTATCTTCACTTGTGGTCAGGAGGAGCTGTGACCTCAGTTAAAGGAGAAAAGGGTTATTCGGAGAAGCTGCTCTTCAAGCCCTTGCCATCCATCTCTCCTTCCTTCCCCCTGCTAGAAGGCAAGTAACTACTGTCACTAACACGATATATTCTCTGGCTCCCTTAGACATTTTAAACCACTTGGTGCCCTGAATTAGGCTAGGAAGACAACCATATGTGTTTCCCTGTGTGGTTCTTCAAATTAACTCTTCAAGATTCAATGCCAACATTAGTGATATCTGACAGTGAAAGGGCTTTTAACTGTTTCCTGTGAGAGGACAAGGCCTCATGGCTGAGAATGAGAACAAAAAGAATGCTGTCTGAAAGGGTCCTGTGACTGCCCTGAAGAGCAAGGTGAGTCTGAGCTACATGGTCATGCCAGCCTGGGAGGTTTTCTTCATATTCAAAGTTCAAAGAACATTAGGAGGCAAAAGGGAAATGTTTCAGCACTTCCTGGAATTACTTAGTTGAAGCCTGGTGAGAGACAAAAATTATCATCTTCACGGGGAAGACCTAAGGCATGTAGAGATTATCTGCTAGAACACAACCTCACCAAGAGCTCACAGCGGCACTCGGGATGGGAGAGTCCTGCCATAGAGAAGCAACGTGCTATGCGTATCTGAGTGGGTAGAGACAGAAAAATGTTTGTAGCAATAAAGAGTATACCTGGGAATGAACCCAAGGGAGAGCAAGGTCAACAAAATATACCTGGAGGAGACTGTCTCCTTGGATAACCCAACTAAGTATGAGGAGGTATGTTTCTGCTCACTGAATGATAGCTGTTGTGTATCATTTATGTTCACCTCTCTATTCCTGGGCTGTGAGAGTAGGCTGGCTGCCTCCACAAGGTTGGTTTTATGCAGTTTGTATGCAACAACTGCAGCCCTCCTGCAGGAGATGGTGCCTGCCCTCATCTGGTTTCCACTTGTTCATCCCTGTCCTCCTCCTGGTGCATACTGGCATCCTCAAGTCCACCTGTCCCACACATAAAAGCCCACAAACTGTTTTCACCCTAAATAGCAAAGAGCTGTTACTTAAAGTCCTTCACGGTAGCTGGCAGAGGGCAAAGAGCTGTTGCAGCGGCAGCTCAGTGGGGCTGTTAACCTCCAGCCGGAAGCGGTGGAGGGAGCAATAACTTCTTTGGCAGCACAACCGCAACTGAGTGAGGCCTTGTGGCCAATGCTGCCGCAGTCCTTATGGTCTCACCTGCCATTGTGGTGGCATCTTGAACTCCCAGCTGGATTAGGGGGGTCTTTAGAATTAACAGAAATGAATGGCTGGTACTCCTGTCACTCTGTGCCAGAGATCTTTTGCAAGCCCTGCTGGTTAGTGTCTGTGGAAGCCCAGAACTTATGTGACCTGTTACTCTGCTTGGAGTTTTGAGAAAGAGACCACCATTGCTGATACCAGGTTGCTAATCTTTCATTTACATGACACCTGGAAAAAAACAGGGCAGCAAAGAAACAGAGGTCTTAGCAGCCTCATAGAGGTGTCACCTATGCTTTTCAATTAATTTCTTTGTAGATAACTCAGACCATAATGTGTCCTGGCTGTTTTGTGGTGGCGTCATAGATGATGATGCTGATCATCTTTTAATGAGCTGATACATACATTACTCACTCTACTCCAGCATGTAAGGCAATCACTTCTACTCGTTCAGAAGCTAAAATGTTGGGTTTTTTTCAGGACAGGTTGACAAACATCTCCTTAGCCAAGGATCCAAGGGCATCATCCTCTCTCAGCTGCACAGCTTCTCATAAATATTTGAAAAGGTTTAGTGCAAAATTTAGGGTCGGAGTGTAGTATTTTATGCAGTTATTTCAAAATTCATAGATTCCTAGATTTTTCAGGCAAGAAGGGACTATTATGCACACCTTCTCTGACCCCCTCTATAATGTAGGCTACATTTGTTTAAAGTTTCAATTTGTTTTCCTGAGCAAACTTGTATTTATTAGATGTAGTTTGGTACAGAGGAGTAGCTAATGAAAAGATTGAAACCCATAAATATTATATCAGACCACCTGGTGCTCTGAAGCTAGCTTCTGAATGATGGCCACTCAAAACGAAGAGCAGCTTGAAAGACAGGGAGATATAATGATGTGACTATTCCAAAAAGCAATCAAATGGCTCCATGTTAGGGAAAGTTGTTTCTGGGAGCCTGGTTCCAGTTCAAGTGTTATGTTTTTCCCTTTGGCAAACAAATGCTCTTTCAGACAGCATAACCTTTATTTTAGAAACAGAGAAATGAGAAGGAGAAAGGAAGATTTCAATAGGAGAGCACACTATATCTGAATAACCTGGTAATGAAGAGCCCTATCAAACTGACAAGGGAATGCCCCTTACCAAAGGGCAAAATTTAGACTTAAAGGTGCATCATGCAGAAAATAGCCTGATACATATATAACTATAGTCACTATAGTGTAATGATTCATCTGAATAGTGGGAAAATATATTTTGCATTTACTGACATCCCCTTGTGTGATTGACTATGTGTTGAACGGCTCAAGAGAGATGTTTCTGTCTTAGCATCTCTGTTTTAAACAAAGATAAAAAGGAAGGGCCATAGGAGTCTCAGACTGAGCAGCCGTCTCTGTGACACTAGCCCGGGCTTTGATGATCTTGCTTTCACTCAGGCTATTGCTCATGCTAGAAGCCTGCAGAAGTGCTTCACAGTTCAGCACAGACCCACCATGTAAAAATTACAGGTTCTGTCTTGATGATTAACGTTAGCTGTTTGAAATAATCCAAATGCTGCCCTATGATCTGATAAAAAGAATAAATACATTGGGTGTGAATGATGGGAGCTAGGGGGAGGAACGGGGAAGGGGACAGGGACAGGAGTTTTTGCCAGGCTCAGTTTTCTGAGAATGAAACAGCTTTGGGGGCAGGGGGCAGAATATTCTTTTTTTTTTTTTCCCCTCCTCCAGATGTTGCCGTGCTGAAAGCTTGCCCTTGGTCTGGAGACTATGTTTTACATAGAGTTTTTTTATGTTTTTTACAGGGTTTTTTTTGTTTTGTTTTTTTTGTTCTGTTTTGTTTTTGTTTTTTTTTACAGTTAAGTTTCTCCCATCAAATGGCAGCACAAACACGTGAGTTCACAAGGGGAAATACTTCAGGTTGCCACAGGTACAAAATCCAGCAGTAGAGCTCGACAAATCATGAGGTACTGACCTGCCAGCTTTTCTCAAATCTTGTCCAACTCCTTTAGCCTTCCATTCATCTTGCTAGGCTATATTTGGTCCCTGCACACCCCATTTTCCTCCAGTGAAGACCAGATATCTAAAGACAAGAGTATCAATGGTATGAACGCATACTTGCTTGTGTGCAAAGATACTACTGCTTCTAGAAGCAGATCAGACCCCAGAAGTAAGTGAAACATTTTGCATCAGATGGTGTCTAATAAATACAAAACGTCAGAAAAAGGCATGGTATGCAGTAACGAGATAAATGAAATTAATTGCATCTCTGCAACGTGCAAAGGTATTCTCTTACACATAGAGCTTTTCATTTGATTCATCATTTCACTGTTTCAATTTATGATGATGTAACTTAGTTTTTTGTCAATACAGGTCTTTTGCTATTCCCTCGTTAGGCTCTTTTCCATTGATATTTTAGGAGATGTTGTAATCACTTTGTAATCATGTTCTAATCGTTATTTCTGATTACATCACCTGCTTTCATTTGGCTTTGAGGTCCTAGTATTTTTCTTCATGCCTTTTAATATATTTTAATAATCCTTCCTTTAAAACTACCGTTTCCTACTATGACAAAAGTATCATATTAGACCTATAGATTGTTATGATATTTGTTGGGTTTAATTATTTAACATGAGAAGAGGGAAACTGCTGGCTCTGTGGTAGAGATTTGTTGAGACAAGGATTGTTTTAAGCAGAACATAAGTAATAGAACAGCCAAACTGTATAAAAAAAAGGAGCAGGAGTTAGGAGCCACTCTGAACAACATTTTGGCATTTTCTGCACATGCGTGTTTGACAGACTGTGGCTATGTGAGCGCGAAGGAGAGGTGAGTGCTGTAAGTTCTTGTTTTTTCTATGAAGTCTTGTGAGCATCCATTCTGGATGTGATGAAAAGGCTTTTGTGCACCCAGTCATGAGAAATTCAAGGGTCCACTCCTGAGCTTCTTGACCAATGGGTTTATTTATTTATTTCAAGGAAAGTTTTACAGTGTTGCAACCTACTGGCAAATAAGTTGATGGCAGGTCGGTGGGTTAAAAAGTATGGTCTCAGGCATGGTGTCTGGCCTGGAGAACCAGAGCAGGTGTGTTGTGTACAGGTTGAACAGAGCACGCTGTTCCTTTTCTCATTCTGGAGATATGTGTAAAGAATAAGCCTTTTGGGGAAGAACTGGTTGTGTGGCCTTATGAACAGGTAGTTTTCTAACATCTGCCACAGAGGTGTTTGCACCCGAGGTGGCTGTTTGGGCCCTGTTTGTAGGCAGTGCACAGAATGAATTGAGCTTTCCCAAGGTAAAAATTATCTGACCTCTTTTCAACATCCTATTTTGTAATGAAATAAACATGCTTCCTAGAAATTCCTACACTGAATTGAAGAGCAACCTACTGTCATTAGCTCTTGTTTGGACATCTGACCTTTAATCATTTTAAATTTGGGTGACATATGTTGCTGTAGGGCTCCAGTTTCTTACAGAGCTTCTGGGTGCTGTTCAGGTATATAAAATAATAACTTATTTCTCTAACTTTCAAATAAACTAATCCATACTCTTGTCTGTTTACAAATACAAATAGTGCTTTGTATCGGTAGTTACTTACAGCATACAAGGAGTTTGTGTGTCAGGTTCTGACACAGCAGCATTTAATTTTAGCAGTGCTGTATCTCAGATTGATCAGTGAAGAAGAAAACAAACTGGCAGAAAAAAAGGTTGGATACCAGCTGCTAGCAAGAAACTTCATCTGCTCTTCTGCTCTGCTGTTTCCTTTTTAAATAGGTCTTTGCTCTCCAGGCAAGAAATTTTCACACCCATATATGAAGAAAGCCTCTATTCAGACACAGACAGGATGTAACAGCCCTAGTCTTGGGGGCATTCAGTCACTGGACCAGCTCAGTCCTTTTAATTTTTTTAAATTTTATTTTCCTGCCCCCAGCAGAGACTTAGAGTTAGGGACCGAGCAGAGCCCACCCATGCGGCTCAGCCAGCAATGGGAGTAACTTGTCATCGCTGCCAGGTGCAAACTTTCAGATCAGTGACGTGGGATTGAATGACAGGCTGGTGTCAGCCACCCATGGGCTCACAGCCTCTGTCTCCAACATTGCAGGGAGATACCCGTGTTCTCCTCATTCACTGAAGAGTAACTTTCAGACAGTAAAAACACCTCATGATCCACCCCTAGGAACCTCCCAAGGATATGGAGCCAATATGATTCACATTACTAAATTACTCAGAGCCTTGATGATAATTCTTATTATCACTCTTCTTATACATTATGCCTTATTATTTATTCTATATTACACATGTAAAGGAATAAGACCTCTCTAAAATTACTTGCTTCCAGACCTGCAAATAACAAAATGGGAAAGAACAGCACCTAGCTAAATTATATTATTGTGAACTTTATGAAACAACTATCCAGAACTACATCTCCCACATGCTGTGACCTGTCTCTTGGTGCTTTGGCCTTGTCAGGGCTGTACAGAGTTTTCTGCAAAGTCCTTGCATGAAGACACTTAAAGAGGGCATGTGCAGAAACTGGTGAAGGTGCTCAAGGCTCTCTCCCAGACCTGTTCGGTTCTGCAGTATGGATGCTTTCAAAGCAGGTTTTAGTGAGACATATTCTATGAATGTGAACCAGATGCAGTAAGTTTTGTGAAACATTGCGGAAGAGCACAAAAGAAAGAGCGGCTTCTCTCTGTGCTCACTTCTTAAACTCTGAGTTTGCCTTAGCAGAAAAACATTAAATGTTGGCTCAAATTGTCCCCTCCTCAGCCTGCAGCCATCTTCCCTGTGCTGGGTACATTAGGGATACCCAGGTAGCACTCTCAATCAGCTGTCTGGGATTCTTCTTTTCCTTCCTCTTCAAATCAGTTCAGCTCAAAGAAGATGTTTTTTTTCTTCTGGTCTTTTTTGCTGCCTCACTTAAGCCACTGGTCTATCTATTAATTTGTTACTGTTTTCCTGATGGAGTAGCATGCAATGATAATTTGTTACTCTGAAGCCTGTAATGACTTTTAATTGTGGCTCCTAATGTCACACGCTGTCATTTAAATCTCAATGGCTGTCACTTCCTCGTTCTCTCCCAGAGAAAATACGAATCTTTCCCCCTTCAAACATCTGCATTAGTGCACAGTTTATGCCTGCCTCAGTTGGGCTAAGTGAGTCACAAAATGCCAGCTCCTCGAATTATTAGCTTCTCTGATTTAGACCTGGTGGGGAAAAAAAAAAATCTAGTTGTTATTTTCAGGGGACACTCTGGATACAAAAGAAATGTTGCAGATCCAAATGGACATCTCCTTGCAGATAGTGCTCTTCTGGTTTTGTTTGTTTGAAGAGGCCCA
The DNA here is from genome assembly GCA_000699545.1 of Podiceps cristatus. Lineage (NCBI taxonomy): Eukaryota > Metazoa > Chordata > Aves > Podicipediformes > Podicipedidae > Podiceps > Podiceps cristatus. Next base: position 52,409 of record KL266208.1, read on the forward strand.
GCCTTGTGGGTCTTGCTTTCTTTTTGAGAAGGAAAGAAAATCATCCAAGCAATTATTTTTGTGGCTGCTTTCTTGAGCAGAGTGAAATGCAAAGCTGCACTGAAGTCATTGGAGTTCTTACTCCTCATTTCAATGACATTGAATTTTGTGCCCAGAACTTAGCACTAAGTAGTTTTTACCTCCTTGTATACATAGCACAAGGGAGGAGGAGAGCTTTCTGGGCAAATCCCAGTGACGGTGCAGTATGTAATTCATAGAATAATAGAGTGGTTTGGGTTGGAAGGGACCTTTAAAGCCCATCTAGTCCACCCCCCCTGCAATGAGCTGGGACATCTGCAACTATATTCAGGTTGCTCAGAGCCCCGTCCAGCCTGGCCTTTACTGCTTCCAGGGATGGGGCATCTGCCACCTCTCTGGGCAACCTGTTCCAGTGTTTCACCACCCTCATCGTAAAAATTTTCTTCTGTAGATCTAGTCTGGATCTATCGTCTTTTAGTTTAAAACCATTACCCCCTTGTCCTATCACTACAAGCCCTGCTAAAAAGTCTGTCCCCATCTTTCTTATAAGCCCCCTTTAAGCATTGAAAGTCCATGAGAAGATCTCCCTGAATGCTTCTCTTCTCCAGGCTGAACAGCCCCAGCTCTCTCAGCCTGTCCCACAGCAGAGCTGCTCCAGCCCTCGGATCACTTTTGTGGCCTCCTCTGGCCCCGCTCCAACAGCTCCGTGTCTCTCCTGTGCTGAGGCCCCAGAGCAGGAGGCAGCACTGCAGGGGGGGTCTCACCAGAGCGGAGCAGAGGGGCAGAGTCACCTCCCTCGACCTGCTGGCCATGCGGCTTTGGATGCAGCCCAGGGTACGGTTGGCCTTCTGGGCTGTGAGCGCACATTGCTGGGTCACATTGAGCTTCTCGTCCACCAGTGCCCCCAAGTCCCTCTCTGCAGGGCTGCTCTCCATCCCTTCATCCCCCAGCCTGTACTGATACTGGGGGTGCTCCAACCCATGTGCAGGACCTTGCACTTGTCTTTGTTGAACCTCATGAGGTTCACCTGAGCCCACTTCTTGAGCTTCTCCAGGTCCCTCTGGATGGCATCCTCTCCCTCAGGCGTGTCAACTGCATCACTCAGTTTGGTGTTGTCCACAAACTTGCAGAGGGAGCACTTGATCCCCCTGTCTGATGTCATTGATGAAGATATTAATTAGCACTGGTCCCCTGAGGACACCACTTGTCACTGATCTCCATCTGGACATTGAGCTGTTGACCACTATCCTCCGGATGTGACCATCCAATCAGTTCCTCATCCACTGAACAGTCCAGTAACTGCAGTAAAGTTCTCACTCAAGTAATATGCTACATTTGAAATTGAATAAATTTGATTGTATTTTTAAAGAGCTGGGGGGACAGTGTCTGCAGTGCATAGATCTGGAGGTAGCCACAGGATTTGCCTTGAGAAGAAGCCTGCTGACAAGGTGTGAGGGCAGGTGGGAGGACAGGGGCTAGTAAGCCTCACAGTCTCACCCTGGAAGAAGCAGCACACAAGATGCCACAAAGCAATGTCTGTGGAAGTTGCAGAGGTACAGTGGAAGGAAACATTGAGAGTCTTTATCTTTCCATCAGGACCCAGCACAGGAGGAAGCATTCTTGCCAACTCTTTCACCTGTCTGCCTGCCCAAAGGCTGATCAGTATAATGTAAGTCAGGACTGTCATGTCGTCGCACAAGGCTGGTCATCCTTGGGAAATAACTCTCGGACTTCTACACTGGGAAACCCAAGTCTCCCAGCTTGAGCTATCCCATTGCTTCTCTTAGCTTGTCAACAGCTGTAGACTTCTAAGCTGCTACAGGAACCAGAGAGAGAGGAACAGAAACACAAATGGCTGGCATAGTTGTATGTGGTTAGTCATCTCTGCTGCAAAAATGCCCCCAAAGGAACAGACAGAGGAAACTGTGCTAGCAGAGGGTATTAAACTACTTGTTTAGTATCCTGTGCTGAAAAGAAACAATATACTTTTCCATTTATTCTATTCTTTTCCTTTTTTTTTTTTTTTTTTTTTCCCTAAAGCTTAGTCTGAAACCTAAAATATGAATTCATTAGTAACTGTGGTTAAACAGAACAATGACCCGGCACATGTCTGAATGGAAGCTGTGATTTGCAGAGGAGCCTGAGGGGGCTGAGCACTCATCTCTGCGCAGAAGGGAATTGTTGTTAGCTCCCACTGTTTTCCAGGTCTGCCTCCCCACGTTTTCCTTCAAGAGCTCATTCACATTGCACAGTGGAGATAATGTCTATGGAAATATTAAGATATGTAGAAGTTTATATTGATCTTTGATTTTGTTTTCAGTTGTTTCTACGTCTTGACTGATTTCATCCTTCTTAAGTTGCACAATTCTCATTAGCCAGCATCGTCAGCCAGAGAACAGTGTCAAGGCAGCAGTTTGTACAAGCTGCTGTCAGATTTTTCTTATGTCCTTATTAGAGAAGAATGAAGCCTTTTCCTTCACTGAGCTATTAAAGACATGCTGTCTGTGTGTGTGTCATAGAGCAAAGTGACAGAGTTGTCCTCATCTCATGGCTTTAGAAGCTGTTTACAGCCTGATGAAGTCCTTCTATATTATACTCATTGCTTTTTCAGTGCAGGCTCAGTAGTGCTTTCTGATATTGAGTACTGGCATTTGCTTTCCCTGGGCTACTTGCACTTTGGTTTGGTTGAAAATATTTTTACTTTTATTAATAGGAATGAGGATAGCAGTGATGTATTGTACGCAGTGAGAAATTATTTTACTGAAAAATGTGGTGGTTTCTGGGCTCTGATCGTAATGCTGTCTGCTTTTACAGGGAAGTGGGTACTGTCTGTAGGAGCTGATGGGGATATGAGTTGACTCTTCTGTAGCCTGCAACCTTCATCCTTTCCTTCTTCAGTGGTGTTTTCCCCTGGTACTAACAAGCTGAGGGAATCTTCTGACAGCAGTCCCTCCCTGCTGGCACAACAGTGCAGGTCCCTCCTGAGCTGCCCTGTGCTTGCATGCTTAGTGGCTTGGCCAGGGAGAGAGCTGGCATGAAATGGAGTGAGATTTGAGTCCATGCCCTGCCTCGGCCCACACGGAAAGCTGATGGCTCTTCCGTACCAGCAAAACAATGTGGGAAATGCTTTATCTATTTCTTGAAATCTTGCTGATGTGGTGGGTGGAGAGGTGTGGGACTGGCAGTGAATACCAGTCTTGCAGTTCTGGCACATTAATTCCGAAGGTTTTGCCACCTTGTGATTGTCCTGCACTCTGTATGTAGAATTAACTGGTAAACTCAGCGTAGTCCAAGTGAGGGACATGGCTCAGTAGTAGAAGCAGCCTCATGTGAGAGGCTTAGGGCTGAGCGAATGTCCTTAGCTCTGGAGGTGGGGATGCTCTGGTGACAGCTGCAGCAGGCTGGCCATATAGAGCTGCTCTTCCTGAGCCCATTGCGCAGATACACAGAAAGCCGCAGTAATGGGCCCTGTCAGCAGAGCCGGCTCCTTAAGATCAAGCTGTTCAGTCTTGCAGCAGAGGAGAGCTCTGTGTTTTTGAGGGGAGGAGGGGATGCTTAAATTGGCAGCTGGAAAAGATGCCATAGGTTAGCTTCTGTGATCTAAGATGCCCCAGCAGAGATTAGTGCAACATCTGCTTTGCATGTCTTGTGCGTACCTACATATTCATGCACAGCTTTCTGAACTCTCAAGAGACAACTGAGCATATAGGAAGAAGAGTTCCAATGAGCTGTAAACCTCCTGCTTTAGCTGATGGGAGATGAAATATCTTTTTTCTGCCTTATTTTCACCTCCAAAGAATTTTTCAGGCTTATGGGAAAAGACAGATCTTTCAGAGGATGCCTACCTCCTCACCTGTTTCCTGATAAATGCAAAAAGCAATAGGAAATTATAAAAAATAAGCATGTACTAAGAACCTAGTTATCTAGGGAATAATGCATCTTTGTACAGGCCCCATGAGCTAATGACATGCGAGTAAACAGCGCAAGAGAGTGACGTACAGTCCTGGCAGGGCGTGAGCGGCCCTGTGGTGAAGAAAGGTTCCTGACACATCCAGTGAGGAGTGTGGAATGTACTCTTCGCTGGAGCCAGGCCCTTCTCTCTAACGCCAGCTGAATGAAAGAAAATGAACAGATGATATGCTGGAACTGCCAGGGAAGCAGATCCCATGCAACTACCAGCTTTCCAGGGCAAGGAGCTCCCCCAGGAAAATTATGGCTCCTCAGACCTGCTAGGGCAGTCCCTGGAGTTCCTGACTTACAACCTGCACGTGGCAAAAAGCCTGAGTCTGATGTGTACTGCACAACATGCTGCAGAGCTTGTTCTTGCAAAGCGGGAGAGGATGAAGGAAGCTCTTTATAGCCATCACTGCGCATCCCTTCTTCCAGGTTTGTTTTAACTAAGCCTTCCCTAGATGGGAGGATCTTGCCCAGATTTCCTCCGTATTCTGAGTGCAGCAATATTACAAACATCTGGGCTCTTCTCAGTTAGATCTGTCTTAAAAGAACTTGTTTTGATGTTGAAAATCATACCTCTTTACTCTGACCCTTAAGAAAAATCACAAAAGTACACAGCAAATCTTTCTCTTCAGGTACATCCCAGATTTACTCTGCGCCTGGGAAAGGATAATTTTTTTCCTCTGTTTTCCTCCTCTCCTTTCCTTCCTTCCAACAGGTGGCTAAAAATAATCATCTGCATTTGTCATCTCACTAATAATTTGACCACCGATTTCTGTCTTACTGGCAGTGTTAGCATGGTGAGCACATGGTGTTCTCAGCTGGTCCTTGACTTTCTTAAATCTCATCTTACCTTGTGGATGGAGCTGCGTGAAGGCAGAACACCCCAGAAAGATCGTTGTACATTTGTCGCACATGCTGCTAGATGGAAATTTTGTCTTTGTTCTCTGCCACCCTGCTCCCCTAAAGAGAATCAATATGTGTTTTTTAAACCAGTGTTCAGCTCACTGCTCTCAGCTCTGAAACCTCCCAGGTACAGCAGTCATGCTGAGTTTTGGCATTTGTGTTCTGGTAAAATGAAGCAGAGTGATTTTAAAGAAGGCTCTGAGCTCTGGATAACTTGAAAAAAAGTAAAGGGACAGCCTTCAGTAGTAGTGATCTGGCAGGATACAATCTGGCGGTTTTTTCTTTATTCACTGCTCGCTTGCACACAAACTGGTGTACATAGTGTTTTACAACAACACCTAGACAGTAATGTGCAGCGGATGCAGAGAGGAACAATCTGTTGCTTGAAAAGGCTGCACTTGGAGTGGTCCAAAAGTTGTGAACAGTTATAAAATGATATAAAAGAGTATGTTAGCTAGAACACATGTTTTTCAGATTCCTTTGTTTGGATTGTTTCTTTTTTCTTCATGAGTAATTGAAGAAGTTATTCTTTCCCTTTTTTTCTCCTTTTTTCACATTTCAATGGGTAGAGATACCAGTGGAGCATTTTCATGGAAGGTAGGGTGTATTAACTGGAGATTTCAGACTTAAACTTTCCACTACATTGTTGTCCTTGCTTGATAAGGTCACTCTCACTTGTTCTAACTTGTTTGCATTTCAGTGCTTTGTGTGATGCGTTTGGTGCTAGAGCAACTCTGTGCAGAAAAATGACCTTTCTTCCTTAAGAGTCTCTTCAGAGCAAAGTAATCATAAGTTCTTAAACTGAAAGATTCGTGTCAACATTTTAGAGTAAACTGCCCGCCGCTGCTCCGGGTAAAGCGCTCACCAACCAGGTAGGCAAGGCACACCTCTGTTGCACCAACCAGAGATGCTAAGCACCACACTCAGGAAGCAGAAGCAGATGAGAAAACCACTGGATGTAGGCTTGTAATTGAAATAATGACAACCCAGGAGCCTGGTCATTTTGTGTCACCCTGCTTGTAATCCGGGCACACTGTATGTTCTCTTGCTTCTCTTTGTTTCCATCGATGGCCGTATTTGGGTTCACCTCAGTCTCCATCTAATCTGTCCTTGGCTTCAGCCTGTTCCTTACTGCTGAAGAAACTGGGTATTCGATACTAACAAGACAGTAGATGGGTACTGGGCAGAGAGCCATGGGAAAAAAAAGGCGTTTTTTCTTTAGGGTTGGGAACAGTTCAGTACCGTAGGGGAGTGCTGCAGCGTATGGCCACGGGGGAGCCTGTGATCACTGCTGGGGGAGCTGAGACGGGACCTGTGCTGCCACACTTGGGCCTCCCTGTGACCCTTTGCCCTGCAGGGAATTTCACTCTCAGGGAGAGCTTTGCAAAAACTGAGCACTCATTTAATCACCAAATTAAGGTCTTGATCTGTTTCCAGTTGAAATAAAAGGCATAACTTGCACCGTTTTCTGGAGTGCTGGATGGAGGCCTGAAGAAGTCAACATGTCTGGGGGCTGCCCCATTTTGAAACTCCAGTGACAAATACATGGGAACTGCAGAGGAGCAAGCATCCAGAGCTGTGCTTACAAGGACTAATATTTAACACTGGGAACATAAATACTTTTTAAAATGTTTAACACAAATGATTGTTGCCATAAAGCTGGAATGGTGCAGGGCTTCATGCATCTTAGAAATGTTTTGACATAACAGCCTAAACTAGGATTTAATAAAATTCTTGTGCTCTAAAAAGTACTCATAATTTTTGCTTAATTTCTACATGTTTTCTCCCCCATTAATTGTAGTTCAACAAAGTAGAGGGACTAATCCCAGATAAAAGTAGAAACACCAAGATTAAAGTGCACTTCTGTTTATTTTTAAGGGCAGTGGGTTAATATGAGCACTCTATTGTTGATGTCAGCATCACAAGCCAAAGATAAACACCACTTTTCTGCACTTACGTCACATTTTCAGGACATTATTCTTCATTAATGAGTATTTTCTTCTGCAATGGAAAAGAATGACTGTCATAAGCTTATTGGCTACCAATCATAATCATTTTGTGGCTGTTCTATAAAACATTCACTCCTTTTTATCATAATCTTTGGTTTTATTTCAGCATCACTTTTATTTTCATTTCCTTAAATTCTGACTCTTTTTTACAATGGGATTATTACCTTTTTTTTAACAAAATGATGTTATTCTTTAACTGCATGTATTTTCTCATGATGAACCTTTGTTATCATTACCTCAAGTAATATATTATAAACTTGATGCTCTTGCTGTCATAAAGGTTCCAAATGTCCTGTGGGGAAGAGTTGATACTGTATATTTTCAGGACTGTCCCCTGTTTCTGTTTCTTTTTTCTTGCTCAATATATTGTTGGAGGCTTTGGTTGTTTTACGAGTAGTCAATGCAGTAATTTGCTTTAGAAAGGCTGGGAAGACTATCTACCTAGGTAGTTACAAAGATGCTAATCATTGCAATCTTTCTTCTTGTCCAACTTTTGAAGTATCACTTTAAGAAATCTGTCACCTGTATCCAGGTACTCAGATCCTCCCCTAAAGAGTTTCACCATATGATCAGCAAATAGCGTGATTTTCTAAAAGAGAGATGGAGAGGTTTCAAAGCCATGGAGAGGCATCTTTGTTCTTCATTTGAAAGGCCTTTCTGCAGACCACCAAGAAGCACAACCTACAGCTGCCAGCAGTTACATGCTTCTGATGTTGGTATGTAGAAAGCCATGCAACGTAAAGCTCTGTCGTGTGAAACAACATGGGAAGCTTGTAATTTAAAATGATTTCTAGCTGTCAACCTATTTTGACCTGTACCTCTTGCAGGACAGTCTCCGAGATGTACATGCCCTTGCTTTTCTATGTTAAAATCACATCTTCTGCATCTTACTCATCTGAAGAGACATATGCAAGTTATAGCAAATATCCTTCCTGTTTTGCTCCTCTTGAGCTTCAGATGAGGAAAAGTCTGAGCAAAAGTTTCATTTTTCCATGTAAATTTAAGAAATATAACTTACTGAGGCCAAAATCTCACTGGACAGCCCCAAACTAATTCTCGGTTACTATTTTCCTATGTGGAAATTTAGAAATATAGTGACACTTTTTCCAGTTCATTTTCTTTTTCTACATGTGGCTCTGATTTACAGAACCACCTGCTTAAAAGAGCTACAGTGGTTCAGAGAGACTAGAAACAAGATGATGTGATTTAAAGGACCAACTGCATTTTACTGGTGCTGCTTGCACACCATGTTATTGTCACTGATGTTTGATAAATAATTTCATCAACTAATTTTGAACAATTAGAAAAATTCACCATGCAATCTCAAGCAGAAAAAAATACAAGTTATTAGAAAAGTTTATTTACTGTGAGAAAACTGTTGTCACTTAAGTATCACCTAAGATATTCTTCCTAGCATAAATATGGTCACAGTGAAAGAAGCCAAAGACAGCCAAATGCTGCACTGCATATGTTAAATTATAGGGTGACTCCCACTGAAGCAACCAGTACTGAATGGTTCCTGGTTGGTAGGATAAGAGGTACTAAAACTACCAACATATAGTCCTAAAGTAATTTCCTCTGATGACATTTGAAGTACTTAGCCACACATGTTGTATTTTGGTGAACACCACATAGGAAATAAAAGCATTAGAAATCGGCTTACAAGAATTAAGTGTGCTAAACTACACACTGTTGTAGAGACTGGTTTATATACTCACATAACCATCTTTATGCATGCAAATCTTGTATTTGCATGCATATAAATGACTTGCAGATTAGGATACAAAAAGAGGCTATTGTGATCATCTAGTCTGGCCTTTAGCCGGAAGTGCTTGTTTCCATCAAGTGTTTGTACTTGTCCGCACGTCAATCTCTCAAGCCATCCCTCAGTTGTTAGGTTTTCTAAGCAAAAGTTCAGGCTTCCTCAAATTTTTCTATCCACCCACTTAACTTTGACTATCTCCCCCTTCCTGGGAAAAACTGATCTGAATTCTTTGATCTTCCAAATTCTTTTTGAGGAACAGCAGGCATCCAACTTGATCTGTGCCTGTCTGCATTTGCATGAGAATAACTTTCCTTCTTCCTATTTGTGTTTGGGAAGGAAAGCAGTAGAATGGCATAGTTCTCAATAATGTTTTCCTACTGCACAGATGCTGTAGTAACAAACTTTCAAAATGTATTTGACCATAAGTTCTACAAGCCGATGTCTGAAATACTTTCAAGATATCTTGTCAGAGGCAGGAGAACTCGCAGCCTAAGGAAACTTACACTGTTAATCTGTACTGGCCTGTCTGTTTTCATTTGTGTCTGTCATGAGAGTGCACCTAAGAATCTCACTCTTAATTCAAGGCCAGATAACGGGCTAATTTGTAAATCATCTCTCACTGTTGAGCCCCTAGGCCACGCTTGTCTCTCTTTTTAAAACATTATTAATCATATTGCCATATGTCGTTCAGCAGTAAGCATCGTGCTTTAAGAGCCCTCACATGCCATTGCATCCAAGCTATGGCTGTTACAGGCTATGCTTCCAATAGTCCCAGTTATACCTTCATCAAGCTCTCATGTCAAACAAATTAGTTAATTAGCTGCCAGTCTGCCTGTAGGAAGGTTGCTCCAGAACTGTGCTCTTCTAATAGAATCTTGCTTCTGTGTTTCTAACCTGAATGACAACCTGCCCTGGTTTATCTACAGGTGTTATTGTACCAAATGTTAGCTTCAACTGAAACATTGCTCCACCTTTTCTGTAATTGTACCTGTTCTCCACTATTGTATTTCTGGGCCATGAAAAAAGTGAGCACCTTTTTTTTCTCTTCTCCAAAATCCTCCTCTCTTTGATCTCCAGCCGATCACCCTCTCTGTAGCTGACCCAGTCAGCAGAGAGGTCCAAAGAGTGGAGTTACCTTTTAGCATCAATAAGAATGCATGTGAAGAAAAATGTTTACAGCTTTGCCAAGGTAAGAGGAAGATGTCTCAGCCTAAAACAGAATAGATAACTATGCATCAAAATAAATTCTGGGAGTTCTTCTTGCCTTGTTTATTCAGAAAGCTGATCGGATTACAATATAATTCAACTAAGTAGCTCATCTTCAGCACCAACCTCACATCTATAAAGAGCAAAGCTTAAACTTGAGCAAAGTCATACTGCTTTTCTCTGGCATAATTTGCAATTATTCGAATAGCAATACTACAGATAATGAATTCCAAGTTAATCATATTGTTGTACCAATGAGCTTGGTAGTTCATCTTCAGTTTCAAGTTCATAAGATCACTTATGGTCAACTGCTTTAAAAAGAAAGCCTTATCTTCATCAAAATTGTAGTCTAGTTCATTCTTGTGATTTGTGTCAGGATGAGGTTTAGAGGAAAGAAACCCACAGAAATTAAAGCTGAATGATAGATTTCCTGCTCAGTGAAGAAACAGACTCGTTTAAATGAGCCTATGTGCTTTCTGATGCCTCTAAGAAATACATGAAACTTTTTGCTTTAGTGAGATATAATTTTACTGTTATTCTTTCCAGACTTAATATATTGACCAGTTGTTTCACCAACAAGTGAAAAAGAAAACATGACTGTACATGCTTTGAATTATTTGAGAATGCATAAAGCATGATATTAAATCATCTGCTTAACTGGAAGGGGAGGGAAAACCATCACAAATATACCTTTAAATGTTTGTGCAAAATTACAGACAATCTTCACAGAACAGCAGGAACCTGCTAAGTACTGATGAGAGCTTTGTCCGTTCCTGACTCTTTCCTCTAGGTACTTTTCAGGATTTCCAGTGAAGCCCCCACAGGGAAATATTTCTAGCCAGTAGAAAGTTTGTTATCAAACATCATGTAGCAGACCAAAATCTGGTTGATTGACAGATTTGGTCTGAGTAGCTTCAAATCTAAAAGACACCATAGGCTGATGAAGGGCCAGAACTTGATCTCCTCTGCAGTGCCAGTGTGAGGGGCAGGATCCAGTCACCCAATCCAGCTTGCAGAAAAATTTTCTTCTGCTGTAATGGACACAGGATCAGCCCCAATGTGATTGATGTCTGCAGCAAATGATAGCGTTTGTAACGTGCATACGCGCTAAGGGAAAGCAGCGGGTGCCACACCAAGAACACAGACGTACAAGCTGGAACAGAAAAGGTGTTTTTTTGCAACCAGCTTTTCTAGTGCCTGAACAAGAGCTTGTACCCATCACATCAGATTATTCATTGGGGTGGGGAAGGGGGGTAGAAAATTGACCTGGGTGATGGATCTATGGCCTGCTGATGTGTACGCTCATGTGCTGGAACCATCTGAGTGTTAACACATGGTCTCCCTATCAAAGGTCTGTATATGAAACTCAGCTGCTGGAGTGACAGAAGATTTTGTGTTGTTAGCGCACACTTCATTAAAATACCAGCTGAAATCCAAGTCTGAAATCCCACAGTTTGTGTTAGTTGATAAAACTCAATTGCCTCTAATTACTGTTAGTATGGCTTTAAAATAATATTTTGTTGTACTAAAGGTTCCCTTGTGATGAGAAATAGCTGGTATTCACAACTGGATATTTGAGAAAGCATATAAATGCGTGGTGGGGAATATGAACAAGGCTGCTTTTACCCTTGTACTCTACATCTTCCAGTAACTGTGGGAAAAAAACCAACAAAACAATAGCAACAAATCAGGGATGCAATACTGAACAAGGGAAAGATTAAGTTGTTTTGCCTCCAATAGCTAAATGAACTTGCTATGAAATAAAGCAAACAATTGCAAGTCCTCTTTGAAACCAAGAGGCAGTTTCACAGTCTGGAGAGGAGAACCTGTCACTGTTTTATATCATTTGAGCAGACCTTAATCCTGCAAAGCACTTGTGTAAAGTTGAGCCTTTTTCTCACTTTATACCCCAGGTCTCACTCATGCTTAGCAGTCAGTTTGTGTTCAAGAGTTTTACAGGAGCTGGACTTTGCTCGCTGTAGTGAAACATCTGCTATTGGACGCTACTGTAAGGTGCTTCCTTTGCCTGCATGCAGGTATGCTCTCATAACAATGCAGTTAAAATGAGCTCACTGCCTCAAAGCATGACTGTGGCGGAGACAGGCACAGTTGGGGGTTTTTTTCAGAGTAGTTTAGCTATTCAGCAGGCAACCTTGTGTCTAGGATCGATCTTTATAGGGGAGTAAAAACCTTGTTGGCCCATAGATTTTCAGAGTAGCATAAGCATGTTGACTCTCCTGTGCAGAATGTTCAGTCTTGGTTTTATTCTAAGACAGAAAGAAGAAACATGATCGGTTTCCTCAAACTTTGTATTTCTAAGCCGCATAATAAAATATTCATATAAGGTGTTCACGAAGAATCACATCAATGCATTTGTATATTGCTTTAGCTACAGGCCTCCATTCATGACAAACCATTTTAAAAACATCGTTGGGTGCCTTATGAAACTTTAATAAGACTTTTTATTGACACAGTAGGAAATCTTTTCAGAAGATTTTGTTTTAAATCAAAACTCTTTTGACTTCTTCCTGAGAAATGCAAGTGACCCCACACTCCTAGCTGATCTCCACTCGTTGTGGATGCAATTGCAGTGAAAAATGGAAAAATCAGTGATGGACAAAAATCTATTTGAACAGAAGCAGGCAAAGAAACAGTCAGTAAAATGCTTAGGCATTCATCATTTTATTTTATTTTTATTCTGTTTATTCTGGTTGGAGCTTTAAAATTAAGCAGGGCCAAGATTGCATGCCAGAGTCTAAAGATGCCAGCAGCCACCAGAATTATTCACTCCTAAATAACGACTCTATTATGAAGCCTGCTGGATTCAGGAAGGGTGCTGAACTGCTTTTTGCTTTTCAGTACCTGTGGCCCTCTGTGTTGGGGGCCACAATGTCTGGGGAAGGTGATGAGCCTGAGAATAGGTCCCGTAAAAGACAGCAGGCTGTGCAGGTACCAACGTGCTAACCCAGAGGAGGTGCTGAGGTGCACGATGCCTTTAAGGCCCCCTGCTTTTCTGAGGGTGACTCTGAGCTGGAAAAGAACGTTTCTTCTTGTTTCACTAACACTCAATTCAAATTATACAAGTGGTGGGATTTTTGTCTTGCTCCACGCTCTTCCCACCAAACGCATGTAGAAGTCTTTTTGCCGTTTGCAAAAACAGCAAAAGTTTGCCTTTTGCTTGTAGTAGCAAGAATGGTCAGCCATGGGAATCTCTGGCTGCTATACATTTTTGTCTGATTTAATAGGCAGAGGGAATTAATGACAACAGAAAGTGCTCTGCATCAGATACCCGGGACATTGTAAATAGTCTCAGGTACTCACGAGTTTGTATAGAGATATCTCCCAGGACTTTGGGATTTTCTGATTCTGTTGAGCTGGGAATGTTACAGGTGTTGTCTTTGTTGCAGCATTTGAATGTTTCCCCCCTGCTG
>KL266208.1:65760-80850 GCA_000699545.1 Podiceps cristatus
CCTCAGAATAGATTTAATTTGGGTTCAGTCAGAGTTTGGGGCAAAGGTTTGTGATCTTTCTTGTTTTAATCAAAGAAGTTGGCTCGTGCCCTCAGAACTTTCATTGTCAGAGTAAGATCAGCAGAATTCAGTTGCAGGTCCATTAAGCAAACAAACCCACATTCCCTGGTGTCACCTCAGTTCATGCTTTGGCAATTTTTAGAAGCTTTTTTTAAAAAATAACTTTCTCTGGGCTCCAGGACTATTACTGCAGCCTGAGTGGTTAAACATGTTTATATATAACATACAACGCAACAGTGAAATGCATACATCTGTCTTTTACCACCACAGTCTTTACTCTGAAACAAAAAAAGAGATAAAACTGCATTTTGATATCCTTTGAATCAGTATTGAAACCCTTCCAGAATGTGAAAGTTATTCTGGCATCTTGCTGAAGGTTAACTTTAGCATTCTGGAAGGATTTCAATAGTAATGAAAAGGACAGGAAAGCGAGTAAAGCTATTTCAGAAGCATTCCTGAAGGATAATGCTGGCATGCTAGAGAGGTTTCAGCAGTAGGCTAGAGGGCAGCAAAATTATTTCTGAAGTATTCCTGAAGGAGAACTTTAATAATCTAGTAGTATTTAAAATAGTTCTGCTGTGATAGTAAAACTATATGGCAAATGGCCCTGACAGGTAATTTCATTCTTTGAAATAACAAGGCAAAGCCTCAGAAGTGTGAAGCCCGCCGCTCAGGAGCTGTGTCTGTAGGAAAGCGAGAGGCGAAGCAGTCGCCCTGGAAGCTGGCAGGTGTCCCTGACAGAGGTCACAGGGGTCTGGCGGTGACCTTCAGCCCTGTGCAGAGGTCTTCCTGCCAGAGCTGTGCGCAGTGGGAGTCAGAAGAGGGCTCACGCGGGACTGGGGCAAACACGGGAGCCCAGCTGTCCCCTTCCTGCAGGGTTACGTCGGGTCCCATCAGGGACCCAGACCTGCAACATCCCCGGCGGGTCCCCTCCCACATCTCTCTCCTGGGACAGCGGGCATGTGCCGTGGGCTCACCTCTGCCGGCTCCTTTTGCATCAGTGAACTTTCGGCTCAGGTGTCAAGTTCTTGTTTTCACCTAAGGATCTACGGACACCTCAGTCTGGATGGAAAGTAAATGGGAAACCTCATCCAGTGGATTTTTGTGAAGGTCTGGATGCTACCTACTTTTGACTCAGCTGAGAATACCGCAAGAGCAAGCTTTCTTATAACGTCTCACTTCTTAGTCCAGCTGACTCAGAGAAACACACAGGCATGTGCAAATTAAATACAGACATAATTTAGCCGACCAAATATGCAATCCAGCATTAAATTTGTTTGGTTTGGAGCAAATTTTGGCTAGTAGTTCTAGCTCCTTCTTAAATATCACGTCCTAACTGGTATGCTGCATTAAGCTACATTACATATTAGAAGTAGCTATGACCCAGTCAATGAGGAGCAATTAACTTGTGCCCCCATTTTTTTTTCCTACCATTCCCCTTGTTCTTTCATGAGAGAAATAAAGGCATTTCATGCCCTGTCTGTACAAGGAGCAACCTCATCCATAAGCAAAGCATGATTTTCAACAGGGAGACTATATTTTTTTTTTATTCTTTCCTAAGAACAACTGGCACATTTGGAAAAACAATGACAAATTTCAGTCAGATTTGGAAAAGATATTACATCTTGCTACCTTCATTTATATGCTTCGACCACCGTGGTGATGATAGTACTACTACTTAGCCTTTAGCACTTGCTGCTGTTTACCAGAGATGACCAAGTTCCTCTACTCTGTGTGCTTTTTGCAGGCGATACTGAGCTCCTTCGTTCGAAAAAGCATTCCCAAAACAAAACCAGCAGCACGCTGTAGTTATGTTTTGGCCTTAAGCACATCTGTGTGCACATGTATAGAAAACAAGAATTAAATTAATATAAGCCTCTTAAAATACAATCCCATGAACTTATTGAGAACAAAATTGTGACTTTGCAAATGCGTATTTGGAAAAGATCTTGGGTGCTTTTGCAGCCGGCATTGATTTTGCAGAGAGTGTGCAGATTCTGGAGCAGGGGGTGCCAGCAAAGGTAGAAAGTTTCCCATGGGAAATCTCAGACACGCTCTCCACAAGTGTTTAAATGGGACACTATGGAGTCTAGCTTTAACCAAGCTTCTGAGAAACACTGTAGAGACCAGGGGTTGTTCACAGGATCTGCATAGTGAATCATTCTGATGGATGAATATTATCCAAGAAGATCATAATCTGGTTGAGAATTGGAGGGTGGGGGCAGGAAACGGAGAAATCTGCCTCATTTGTTTAACAATAAATACTTTTCTAAATCTTGCAGTAACAGCTATCAAATATGGAGGTACTACTTATGTAAAATGAGTGGGTTTGCTGATGTTCCCCAGAAATGCTCCCCAGGTTGTCTTCATCTTAAAGAGGACATCCTGAAACTTCCAGGTTTGCGGTTGTGTTTTACTTCTTCATCAGCTGATCTGAACTGCCATAGCTGTATCGTTCTTCAAAGCTGTAGGGTTTTACATCACTGCTGTTGACTACAGGAGCTTTTTTTTTTTTTTTTAATTGTTGCATCCACTGGAGTCTCTAAGTCTCTTCCAGTGGCTTTTCACACTTATGAAGTAGATGTTCACAGGTTCCAATAGAATTATCATTTGCATAGCCTAATGAGGAGAGATTAGATTTATCAGCATTTTCTTTAAATGAATGTCTTTCAAGGACAGCCCCCAGAAAGCAGAGGTCAATGCAGTAAAGGTAGCGGCATTAATCATCTTCACCATTTGAAATAAGGAAGAATAAATAAATAAAGAGCTTAGCCTCATGATCATGTATCAGGGGGTTGCTTTAGGTCACATACACGTTAAACATAATCCCAAGGATGTCAGGACCAATGTTACAAATGTTTTTGTTAATGCAGTTTCATGAATGGTGAGGTAGAGCCTTGCATTAGGCTATGTAATAATGTTATCAATAATAACAGGGTGTATATCGTAGCAGCGCAACGAGTTTGTCCTGTGCGTGAACCTTTCTGTAACTACAAGCATTTCGCACTTTGGTTTGGAGCGACTGACATGGCGACGTCCACGAGTTGTCTCTCTCGTCCTGTGGGCCAGTCTGTGGGCAGTTCCTAGTGAGTGAAAGAAGCACTGGCATCAGTACAAGAAGGAATATCATTGGGGGACATGCTGAGGGGTATTATAAGTTAACTAAATACTAGAGAAGAAGCAGCTACCTCCCACTGAGGAGGATGAGGCGGTGGGACATGGGGCTGAGGAAGAGGGAGAAGACTGCGTGATTAGTGATGATGCCTGGAGTGAAAGAACTGGCATCCCAAGAAGCCACTAGATAGTCAATCAGGGCTGTGCTTCCCCACGTAATTCTACTGTTTCTAAATCTAAGCCTCCTGCACCTAGGTTAGCTAGGGTGCTGTTGGTTTGTGGGTGTGGCAAACACATATGCGGTTCTGGCAAAGATCCTTCCGTACGCTGAAATTTAGCAATTTCAGTACTTAGGATTTGTAGCTATGGCCTACAGAAAAAGGAATAGACAATAAAAATTTTTCAAAAACCCGTTCAAGTGTGTAACTTGGCACACCAGAGCAGCCTCGATTTAACATGATTGAAAGGGTGGATACACACACATTGCCTGAGGAGAAGCATACAGCAATTTGATATAGTGACTGAAAATTATTATTTTTTTAAATATTTGGGAGAGTGTCAGTATCTTTCAGATGAAACAGTACTTTGTAATTATTGAGAAAAGGCTTTTTAATCATATTAGTCAAAATCCCTATCAAGATATTTAGTTCACTGAAATTCTGTAACAGAAAATGAGCCTCTAATAAAAAATGATGAAAAATACAGAAATTATCTGAAATTCAAAACAAGAGTCTATTTCTGTCCTTACATAGGAAAACAACTTCAAAGTGACAAAATTGTCCATGAAATAATGCCCAATTTTGTCTTTATTCTGGTATGTACTGAGAAAAGATATTAACTTCTTCCCAACGGACATTTTATATATTTATCAGTATGAAAGCATCCTGAAGGCTTTCTAATACAGTTTGCTACTAGCTTATCTTTGTTCTTTTCAACATCTTTTTAAATAGTCAGAATTTTTAAAAAAGCAATTTAACTTTATAAAAAAGCTAAT
The DNA here is from genome assembly GCA_000699545.1 of Podiceps cristatus. Taxonomy (NCBI): domain Eukaryota; kingdom Metazoa; phylum Chordata; class Aves; order Podicipediformes; family Podicipedidae; genus Podiceps; species Podiceps cristatus. Next base: position 69,929 of record KL266208.1, read on the forward strand.
TTGATTTATTAGGGTTTTTTTTATTTATTAACCAATTTGCTTCTGAGTTGATTTTCTTAAGTGCTAAGCTTCATAATGGAAATGCTGACACAACTTTAAGTATAGGAGCAAATGCTATTCTAATAATTCAGCTGAATAAATACCATCCAGCATTTAGTTATTTTCCCAGGAACTGGATAAACAGCCACTTCCTTTTTAGTGTCTTTTTGTAAAGTAAAAGTTCCACAGCCTGCTAATCATCACTATGAAAATTTCTATTAAAAAACCTCCAACCTTTCTTTTGTTTATTCTGCAAGATCTTTGTGGTTCCATATTAGTCATGTTATATAAAAAAAAAAAAAAAAAAAAGGAAAAAAAAAATCAAAACAAATACTCTGACCTGGCAATGAACCAATTTTGACTTATTTCAAAAAGAACCATTTCTGTGGCTTTTATAGATGAGAACAAGAGGATGAATTCAGCTGAGTAATTCAGATGATGATCCACATTTCAAACATGCAGGACTATTCCAGTATGGAGATTTCATTTTGACTGTTGTTTCGGAATGTGCAGTGATGTTTACAATGAGTTGGGCATTACAGCAGCCACTCAGCTGTGGTGTGTAGGAAGGCTGCACTTGGGTGCTCCCCAAAATCTCACCCCACACTGGCAAGGTGATCTGTTGTTTCAAGCTTGTCATGCCTGAAATCTGGTGTGGGTTTCATTTGTAAACGGAACAGGTGGGCTAAATTAATGTGGCACTTGGATTAAATTAATACAGCATCACCTGGTATAATGAACTAAAATTCTTCACAAGAGGTGGTGGGTAACCTGCTCCTAGAGTGGTGTGGTGTAACAGTCTGCCTGTGTGATTTTATCTGATGCATCAGACTGCCCCAGTAGTGTAAGTATCACATGCTGTCACGACAGGACAGGGTTTGTAGAAATGGTTTTCCTCAGCAAGTTCCTGTTATGCTAGTGAAAAGTGATAAGTAATTTTGTACTGAAAAAACAGGAATGGTTTGAGTTTGGGGATTTTTTTGGCAAGGTGGAAGGGAGTTGCTTTCCCCAAAAGGTCTGCTAGTGAAAGGGTAGTTTCTCATGGAAAACTTCAACTCTGATTTTTTTAGGAGAGATGATGGCTGTTCCCAAGATAAACACCAGCAGCTCCTGGATAGATCCTTATACACAGATTACTGATGGGTGCTTTTAACTCACTTTTGTCAGGAAACAGAGAGAATGGTTGAGAAAAAGAGGCTAATCTTATAAATTTTCATTGTTGTAAAGCTTAAACCTCAAAGAATGTAATTTGCCCAAGCTCCGCTAATGCCAGTGCAGCAGATGATCTCCCTGACAGCGCCTCTGGATTGCCCCATGGGCAGATGAGAAAAGCGGGCTCTGTGCAGAGCCAAACCTGGCACAAAACTGTAGTGGAAAAGCAAGCACGAGGCCGGGTCCCTGGCCGATGGGAATATCCATCAGGGTCTGCTCTGTGCCGCTCAGAAAAGTTGAATTATTCAGATCACACAGCCTCTGTTTTGCATGCCGGGCCTTCGCTGTTTCCATTTCACTAATAGCTACCCCACTGGGTGGATGGCATGACAGCTCCTGGGCTTATACATCCTTAAACTGTACTAATTACTGGCTTTTAAGTAACTATGAGTTTTTATGGTATCTTCATTAGGGTAACAGTAAGTGGGTGGATACGCATGTCAATCAAGAGAAATGGTAGATGAATTGCACGTGGTATTTCAGTTAATTTGTTCTGTTAATTTCCTTGTGATTTTTGCAGCTGTTGAAAAGGACAGCTTCCTTTGTGGGGATGAAACCAGCCCGATGTCCCCCTGCTTTTTACAGTATGTGTGGAGTTGTCAGAGATACATACCCTGAATGTTGGCACGTATGCATGAGAAAGCACAAGAAGGACATGGAGCTGTTGGAGCGGGTCCAGAGGAGGGCTACAAGAATGATCCGAGGGCTGGAGCCCCTCTGCTATGAGGACAGGCTGAGAGAGTTGGGCTTGTTCAGCCTGGAGAAGAGAAGGCTGCGGGGAGACCTGATTGTGGCCTTCCAGTACATAAAAGGGGCCTATAGGAAAGAGGGGGAGAATCTTTTCAGTAGGGACAGTGGTGATAGGACAAGGGGTAATGGATTTAAACTGAAACAGGGTAGGTTTAGATTAGATGTAAGGAAGAAATTCTTTACAATGAGGGTGGTGAAGCACTGGAACGGGTTGCCCAGAGAGGTGGTGGATGCCCCATCCCTGGAAACATTCAAGACCAGGTTGGACGGGGCTCTGAGCAACCTGGTCTAGGTAGTGGTGTCCCTGCTCACTGCAGGGGGGTTGGACTAGATGACCGCTAGCGGTGCCTTCCAACCCAAAACATTCTATGATTCTATGATTCTATAAAGAGAAAGGGAGGTGCTGTGGGAAAGGTATCTGATGAGAAGCAGAAAGCTGGTCAGCAGAAAGCATGTTCTCATTACTGTTGTAGCTAAGGCACTAATATTTTGAAATCAAAAATCATGTAGCTTTTGAGCTCACAAGTAGGGGCCTCTTGACGTGTGCCAAGGAGACAAACCTCAGAGGAGGACATGCTATGAAGGGGCCGTTACTGACGGACTTTGTCAGAGGTGTCTGATCTGATGCCATTGTGGATGTTAGCAGTTTAAGCACCAGTTCCAGCTTCTTTCTGAAGAGTTTTGATCTAATTAGGTAGGCTCTGAGCTGGAATGAGGGAAAATCATGCAAAGCACTTGAGTCCTGTTTTGGTGTGCTTTCAGAAGCTTTTTAAAGCAGGTGTAATGAGTGATTTGGAGACTTAATAGAGGAAAAAAACGTACACAGTCGAAAATGGGGCAAAAGATGCACTGCCCTTACCAGCAGTATGTGTTTTCCTGCCTTCCTCTCTTGATGACACTTCTGAGAAGTAAAAAAAAGGGGCAGCTCTCGGGAAAGACTGGGGTGGGCTAGTCAGGGCTCCAATGGCCTCCTCCAAAAAGAGGCTGTGAAAGCCCTGTAGCAAGAGGAGGAATGATCTCTGGGAATGGATATGGACCCGAGATAAAAATAGTGAACTGAAAGAATGTATTTATTCAGCTGAGCAATGGTAAAGTTAGTTGAGGAGGGGAAGGCTGTGTTATGTGGAGCGGCCCTTGCCATGTAAGGAGCATTGCCCAGGTGATGGAGCAAAGGCGTTAGGAAGCATTTCCTTGAGTTGGAGGTTTTGTTTGATTTGCCGTGTGTATTGTATTGCCATGGATATCCATGCAAGCAGTTTTTTAAAACAAGAGTGTATGTGGAAAAAGCATGAACTTCTAAACTTGCTGAAGCCAGCAGGACTGTTGCTGTCTAAAGGCAATAACAAAAAGCTACAACTGTAAAGTATGGAATAGAAACTTCCAAGTAGTTCCAGCCTATGCTTCAAAACATGTTTATTGCACAGTCCAGCTTCTCTAAAGGAAAACACCAACATTTGCAACACACTGTAAAATAAGGGAGTTTCTGTCATTGAAGTTGCACTTTGCAGAGCTTTGTCTGCATTTCTACTGTCTAGTTCGCTGGCTCGCACTCAGCAGTTTGGTGCTGTGCACCTGTCCTCCTCGGCATCTTCCAGGATGTGGGGTCACCCAAGACCCGGGGGTGTGTGCCTTGACTGGGGAGAGCCAGGCTGGCAAATGCCCAGCCCCAGCACATTTAACAACAAAACTTCAGATGCCTGAAACCAACTGGGTGAGGAGTAAATAGTAAAACCTACTAGCAAAGGGAATTTTGTGGGGTTTTGTGTTTTTAAATGGCACATGTGTTAACTGAGGTTTGCTGTCATAGTTACGTCAGTTGTGGGCATGATTTGTACTTTAACAAACCTGGTTATATCAGCAAGATAAGTAGGTAGAGCACAAAGCTAATTAATTATGATCCTGCTCAGCTTTCCCATGATGTGGAGATCATAGGAGGTTTGTTGGTAATGGTGAGAAAACTATAAGAGCAGCATCTTACCATTCCTCTGAGTGTTTTATCACAATGTCAGTAATGTTATATACTCCATTTTTATGATCTGTGTTTTAAAGTTCTATTTCTCACAGGAACGTGTCATTTTCATTACTCTTGACAAGAAATTTTACAGTGCAACCAGATAAGCCTCTTCTGATTAAAATGGAAAATTTGGTATCAAAAACTTTCCACTGATTAGGCTTTGGTTTTTCCCTTTTGCCTCCCTTTTGTAACACTGAATGCAGAGGAATAGAGAAAAGCTTCTGTGTTCACCATTTGCTTTTTGGCAATTTAACCCACATCACATATAATTTTCATAACTACTTCAACTTTCAAAACTTGACCATAGAATAATTACAGTCTCTTTTTTTTTTTTTTTTTTCTCCACACTAACTCTTTCAATGTCAAGATATTTTTGAGAAATTAAAAGAATTCTAGAGACAGAGGAAAAAGTGAAATAAAAAGTGAGGGTGCATGGGGGAAGAGAACCAGGACAGCCTTTTTCCTTTCAAGTCAGGAGAAGCAAATCTTCAGGAATAATTTACAGATATTAAAAACCAAAACACCCAAACCCCCAAACAAGTGAAGAACCTTGGAACAGAAACAAATGCAGAATTTTGAAGTTATTCTGACAGTTGGGTATCACTTTCTAGCAGATTATGTCACAGGCACATTGCATAAATGTCCATCCTTAGCTCTCTGAGGCTTTGACACTTCTGAAGGTATCAAGGGATGTTTGCTGGAAGTGGGAAACATGGTAACTTCCTGCAAACCCATGGATAGGTGGTAGGATTCATCTGCACTTCGTCCAAGTGGCCAGTGCCTCCCACCAAATTTATCTGAAAAGCTAAAATCCTTTAATCTGAGAATCCAGAAGCAGCAACCAGCTATGCAACCAGCTATTTCTGAGCAGAAGGACAGTGTTGAGTCCTAAAAGTACAGGCCAGGGAGCCAAACGACCTAGACCCTGTCATTGACTTGGTGCGTAGACGCGAGCCCCACTCCCCACGCCTCAGAGCCTGCAACTGCTCCGGTACACAGCCCGGCATCTGTTTAGCGGTGCAGAGAGGTGCTGCCCGGCAGGTTGCGAGACAAAGGGAACCGTCTTCCTGATCTACAAACACGACAGGGAAATTTAGGTAGACCAAAGGTAATTTTCCAAATTGTTTTTGAGGTGAAAAGCTACTGTCCTCATTTTTTATTTAAAAACTAATCTCTTTAAAGCAGAGGGGAGAAAACCCACAGTGTAAGTGTGATTCCATTCCAGCTTTATATTGCAGTCTCCTCTGTGCTCTGGTTACTGCTTTGATATTATAATGGTGTTATTTCTTGTAACACGGGGCTACTATGGGACTCATTAGTCATAAACCTTACCCTTGGAAAATGTAAAAGTCAACATCAACCGTCACTAATAATGTATTTCACCTACTGTTATTGTAAGTATGTGAACACAGTCAGAATCTGCTTAGTGCCTCCTTATGTTGTCCTTTGGAAATATCCTTTTGCAGAGTCTCTTCCTCTTCTAAGCACGGGGTCCATTGAACATATTTATTTCACATTTTCAAATATTTTTCTACTTCTAAAATGAAGCATTTGATCTAGGGGATTGCTGTAAGGGTTGGGTTTTTTTTTCCTTAGAAGGAAATAAAATTTGGGCATGGACCTGAGGGGAGATACCTGCTCCACATTTCATCTCAGCCCACCCCACCATTCCTTCTTGTGAACTTCCAAAAATCCTGTGTTTCGAAGTGCGGGATCTGTTAAATGGAGCACTTAATTTTCAGAGATTTGTATATTTGACAGGTCAGCTGGAAAGTGGCCTCAACCCTGTATCAGTGCTGTTTGCAGTGTGTAGCTTGCCCGCTTCTTTGGAAAAACTCATCTTTCCCCTTGTCACCAAGGTGGTTTGATTCAACTGCAGATGCTGCCTTCCCCTTCCCCTTCACCCCTTCCCCTTCCCCTTCCCCTTCCCCTTCCCCACCTGTATACCAGCTCACTAAAGCCAGTTAGAGCATTGCACTGAAAGATCAGGTAAAACAACAGTGAGAGCCCTTGTGCTTCTGTGTGGGTGGCTTATTGACTTTCAAGGGATTTAAGGGAAAAAATAAAAGAATACTGTGTTACATCTCCGAGTTTACCCGGAAGCAGAATCTGACAGGAACAAAAAAAAAGTCCCAAGCCTGCTAGCAGAACAAAGTTCCTAAAACATGGATTAGCATGGCCTGCAGGTTTGGCCATGTTTGTAATCCCACGTGTGATGAAGCAGCTGGCATCTGCTCCTGACGAGAAGCAAGGCAGAAATCTAGATCTGCCACCATTAACGTGGCTGTGGGAAGAGACGATGACAAAATCCAGGGATCTCTGTGTCTGGTCGCTCACGCTTGCCTTAGATTTTCTTTTAGCTGGTGCAGTAACTACTGTGGCTGGGGCTGGCCAAATATTTTCACCATGTTGTTGGTGTAATTAAGTAACACAAAAAACATCAGCCAATGAGTTTCCATGCTAAATCAAATTAATATTAAAATATTCTATAGCTTCTACATGCTGCATTGCATGAAGAGAGAGAAATACATCTTTCAATCACACATCCCTTTGTTACTTATCGTTTAACTTTGGTTCTCTACATATAGATATATATTTTTAAATCTTCTAGATTGAAATAGTTGTGGATAGATTGATTGTGAACTGATTTATGATCTGTATTGCACCAGAGAAGTAATTTTATGCATATAACTTCTTTTACAATTACCTCCACAATGATTTCAAAGGATTTTGCTGCTTGTGGGAGGCCGTCAATAAGTGGCACTTGCATATTCATCCATTTCAATCTGAGATTTTTAAAGACCTGAGGGAATAGAACAGAGCCACTGGAAAATTAATTTTTTCAGCAAGTTTGCTTTTTCATTTTTTTTAGGGATAGCCATGCTTCAGTAAAAGCTTTTTTAAAATGAAAGTATTCCTAAATTCACAAATGCTGAAAGCTAAAGATTTCCACCAAAATGTAGCCATTCTTTTCAGTATCTTTTGTCATTCAGTTGAATGTAAATCTTGCATCTGGGCTTTTGTAGGTATTTCTTTTCTATTAAATATGCACTATTCCCAAGTGAATGAAACTACTCAGAAATGAGTTTGTTCTTTGACTAGAAAATCAGCTTTCCCAATTTCTTGGATTATTTATTTAGCAGAACCATGCTTTTAAAATTGCAGCTTAAAGCTCTCACTGCTGCAGCAAAGGAGTATCTGAGGGTCGGTTTCTGGCTGAAGGGCAGAGCTCAAAGTGTTGTAGCGAATGGGGCTACATCTGGCTGGCAACTGGTCACCAGTGGTGTTCCTCGGGGCTTGATCCTAGGGCTGGTGCTCTTCAGTATGTTTACCAACAATCTGAAGGCAGGAGTTGAACACACCATTAGCAAGTTTTCTGACGATACCAGACTGGGAGGTGCTGTTGATTCTGTTGAGGGACAGGATGCCTCACAGAGGGACCTAGATAGATTGGAGCATTGGGCAATGATTAATGGGATGGAATTTAACAGGTCCAAATGCCAGATTCTGCACTTGGGATGGAATAACGCCAGGCACAATTATAAACTGGGAAAGTGGAGGCTGGAGAACTGCCCTGCAGAAAGGGCTCTGGGGGTAGTGGTCGGCAGCAGGTTCAACATGAGCCACCAGTGTTCAGTTTCCCGAGGAGGGGACTTGGAGAGGGAGGTGCTGGTCTCTTCTCCCTGGGATCCAGTGACAGGGCAGGTGGGAATGGTTCAAAGCTGCACCAGGGGAGGTTTAGTCTGGACATGAAGAAGCATTGATTTACTCAAAGGGTAGTTAAACACTGGAACAGGCTTCCTGGAGAGGTGGATGATGCCCCAAGCCTGTCAGTGTTTACGAGGACAATGCCCTTAATAATGGGCTGTAACTTTTGGTCAGCCCTAAATTGGTCAGGCAGTTGGAGTAGATGATCGCTGTCGGTCCCTTCCAACTAAAAATTTTCTATTCTTTTCTATTGCCTCATTAGCAGTGCAATTGCATTGTTCATGGTGCTATAATTCCTGCCTTTAAGCCAACTGCAGTAGTTCAGGCTGCTCGCAGTTCTGCAGTTGCTTTGGCTAGTGGCAAATCAGATCTCTCTGTGCTGCAGTACATTGCATGGTGGCACCTTAGCAGTGAGCAGTGATAGTAAGCATGCAGCATGCTGGTATTTCACCCAGCCACCAGTGCAATGGGAACCAGTTGAGGTAAATCACCAGGTTTTTGGAGTTGTTCAAAGTGGTCCTGCTGACTTCTTCCATAGGTACTTCTGTTCCCCACTCAAACACAGCAAATGCTGTCCAGACATCAGTTATCCGTGGCGTTTGTTTTAATGTGAGAAGACGACTGTTTTTCAGAAGCCATGATATCCGCTTCTATATGCCAACACCAATACCCCAGCCCTTAGGATTAATCACTAGAAGTGGAGAAAGATTTGAGGGGGGGAACTTTGTTCAAATATTGGCTGCACATCACCACACTTTTGCAGTCTCAAGCTACATGTAAACACTAGAATGAGCTGAAAAAATACACTTCCAAAATTTCTTTTTAATTTGTAATAAATCCATTTTGGAATTTACTAAGGCCAGCACCAGATGGCCTGGAGCTTGTTCTCATTCATATTTCAAAACAGAAAAACCTTTCTCAGAATCTGCAAGCTATGTCTTTTTCATGAGGATGATTTCTGTCGAGCAAGGAAAACTCAGGTTAATTAGGCCAAATAAGCTGATTCAGTCAGAGGCAGAGACGCAGAGGTTGCAAGACTGAAATCCATCAAGACACTGTGTCGACAGATGCCCTCTTAACTTGTTTGTTATTTGCTAGGGGGGGGTGGCCACATAATTATATAGAAATATATTGCTTTTTTGTTACAATAAGTGCGCCAATGTAAAAGGTCTTCATTCGGTAGAGTTACAAGGTGCAGCCAAGCAAAACTGCACCTTACGAAGGCTACACGGAAACTACACTAAGGTGATGGGGATGCTGAAACGTTCTATTTCAGCAGTGTAAAGCACTGTAAAAATGCCCTCTAGGATATGGAAACAAATGCTGCAAGTGGTTTGGGGGGAACTAGAAGGAAGGCCCGGGGACGAGGAGCCCTCAAGGTTCCTTCCTACCTACCCACGTGCCTGTAATTCTGTGATTTGAACTCTAGAAGTCAGGGAGAGCTGGACACCAAACTGGGAAGCAGTACTTTAGGTGGTGCAACAGAGCAACATACTGTACTGCCAGAGGGGACCTCAGGCTGAGACTTCAGCCATCTGAGAGAAAAAGGTGGTGAACACCGAGGCCCGGCACTGTTACGGACACGTCTAAACTGGCTTTAGCTGCTCTCCTCACCAGCACACTGGAGATCTGTCCAATGCCAACCAAATCCCTGGGGCGGGCGAGGGGTGTGGGGGGACAGCCCAAGAGTGTCCCCATGAGCATAGTCTGCAGGGACATCTCTGATGAGCTGAGAGTCGGTGCAGACTGGTGGTCAACTCTTTCAAGGCAGTTAGGCAGGTTAAGGACCCATTTCCAAAATGTTTTTCCAGTATTAGGGATGTAAAGTATTCTCTCCTTTCCTAAAGGATTGAAACCTCTTTTTAAATTTTTTCTTTTCTTTCATCTGAACTTTTACATCATTCAGGTAGACAGTCGTCCTCTGAAGTCCCTGAAATAAACAAAATAAATGCCCCAAGCTGATTATGGCACCTGGACTTTGTCCCCGTGTGATTTGTACCTGCAGTTTGGGCAGAACAGAAAAGTGTGGCTGAAATGGGGCGGACGCTGTGTGTGCTGACATTGCCTGTGTGCTACGGAGCCAGTGTCCACCCCTAATCTGAGCAACTTGGGGGGAAAAAAGAAAACGTTACAGCCGCTCCCTCGGTCTCTGGGTGTCTAACTGCTAATGGAGGGCAAGTATTCACCCAAAGAACAGGCCAATTCCAGTATCTGCAGAGGAAGAGAGAGAGATGTAAACCTAATTTCTCCACGTTATTGTGGTCCAGATGCTCAGGACTTATGTCACTTCTCACTGTCCTCACTGCCTGCATCTTCAGGAGCCTTCAGCTCTAGGGATGTCTTCCTCGAACCTGGGGTGTTTTATAACCTCTGAAAGTAAATGGCGAGATAGACAGCTGGAGAGATTTAGAATTGCCTTAGATCAGACTAGCAATTCATCTTTTCCAGTGTTGGCAGCAGCAAGAACCAGATGTTTTTAAGGAAGAAGCAAGACTTTCAGCAAGCTCTACAGAACACCATTGTACAGCAAATAGCATTTTGCCCCTATTTTTTGTGAATTTTGGGAAACAGCCACCTTCACAATTCAGAGCTATCATCAGTGGCCAAGTTCAGACAGCAAATTTTTGTACATGTCGCCTTATACAGACTGAAAGCAGGAGGAGCAATCTTTGTCTGGGTTGTTTGTGTCATTGTGGACACAGCAGTGTGGCATAGCCAGTCCATGTCAGTGTCCCTACAGGTAATTCTGTGCTCCACACCCATCCCGTGTCTTTCCAGAAGTGCTTGTCAGGTGTGTTTGGCTGTAGTCAGAGCAAGCGTGGATGTCTGCCTCCCATGGCTCTCTGGGCCCTTGCCGCTACCCTCGGTCATTCTGAGAGCACACTGGCTCCATCGACAAATTCCATCACTGACAGTGTGCATGTCAAATGCAGATCTTCCCTACTTCTGATTGAGTTATCGATCTGCCTTCAGAGAGCGTGACCTGGATTTATCTCTACACGCTGTGCAGGTCTCTGGGCCAGAGAAAATTAAAGTTAATCAGAGAAGGATCTTGGCCAGTTTCAAGAAATAAACACCATTGCTGTGGTTTAGCTACAGCCGGCAACTAAATACCCCACAGTCGCTCGCTTGCTGCCCCCTGCCCCTCTCCCCCAGTGGGGCTGGGAGAAGAATTGGAAAGAAAGAAAAACTCATGGGT
>JMFS01046024.1:0-27621 GCA_000699545.1 Podiceps cristatus
CCCCAGCCCGCCCCGGGGCTCCCGCGCTCCGTGAGGAGGCCGGAGGGCTCCCCCCGGCAGCTTAGGCGGGTGGGTGGCAGGGAAGGCTCTTGCAGCAACTGGAAGAACTGTGCGGTTTTAATGGTGCCAGTCTGTTTAGAAGCACTTATGAAAGGTATAAGGTATACCAGTATCTCGCTCATGCTGTAGAATTATGCCCTGCTTCAGAAAACATCCTTAATTTGCAAACTTTGATTAGATTTTCAAATGTGCTGCATTTAGAACTATCATGCCTTCTTAAAATTGATTGGCACCAGTTGCTGGGCTGGGACCAGTTACATGGGAGATCTGAAAAGGCAACCCTTTGACATCTGCTTCAGAGATTTTTCTTCTTCCTGCTGTTTGAGTCTGTAACAAGCTTAAGAGTCCCTGCAGCTGGCATCACCAGGGGGATCTGATCTTGCCTCACCGAACGAGTTGATAACGCAGACCATGCTGAAAAGTTTCGCTGCTTCTGTTACAGTATTGTACAGTTGCAGCAAAATGTTCTCATTATTAATCCTGCTAAGTCATATATAGGCAGAAGAAAAATAAAAAAAGGAACATCAGCAGGTATACTTCTGTCTACATTAGTTCCTATTCTGAACTAAATTTTACCAATTTAGTGTTTCTGTTCTGGCCTAATAAAGTTCAGCATAGCACATCTGCTGCTATGCTGAACTCCCTTTGGGCTGAAATTGATAAGACTTCATAAAATGGAAGAACTGCAAACTGAACTATTCCATCTACCCCAGGTTTTACAGGCTTTTGAGGAAATTCCATTGTGCGGTGTCCTGGAACAGATAAAAGAAAAACACAATCTGGAAAAAGTGAAAAAGGTGAGTCTGCTCATAGCAGTGTTGGCCAACAGCTAGTTTAAATTAACTGCTCCCTGTTCTTTGAAGGTTTGGTGCCTGGATACTATAGTTTTGGGGTTCTTCCTAAGACAAATGACTATAATGAAGTAACTGAAGTATTTATAAAAGCTGGAAGTTGATGACATTGTCATCTGTTTCTGTTTTAGCTGAGATTCATCTATATGAGAGAAAGATAATCTAGGCCAGTTCTTAAACATAGTGCAGAGGGTTGCTTTTCAGTGTGTTATTGTCATACGGCAGGGTGTTCAAGGCTAGGTCTTCCAGCCATCTTGGTCCACTGATCAGAGCTGTAGCTGAACGTGAAATATAACTGCTCAGTGAAGGAAACTTATCCCACTTTTTTTTGTCTTTTCAGAAACTTGTGAGAAATGCTGCTTTTGGAAACTTTTTTGGAGTTACGGCTCTGTTTCAGTCTGGCCGGCTTGTTAAGGTAACATTACTGTTATGCTGTTTGTCGGTACTGGTCCTGGGGCTGTCGGAAGTGGAGAGAGTTTCTAGAGAGAAGGGCTGGGCCTTTGGCTAATCAGTGAGATGGGACTTTGTGCTCGTTTTGGCTGGGGTGGATTTAGTTTTCTTCACTGTAGTTGGTGTGGGGCTGTGGTTTGGGTTTGTGCTGGGAACAGTGTTGATAACACAGGGAGGGTTTCGTTACTGCTGAGCAGGGCGACACAGAGTCGCTCTCCTTTGCACAAGGAGTTGGGAGGGGACACGGTCGGGACAGCTGACCCCGGCTGCCCCCAGGGATGTTCCAGACCCTATGGTGACATGCTCAGCTATAGCGCGGGGGTCGGAGTGATGGCGTTTGTCTTCCCAAGTAGCCGTTACACGTGACGGAGCCCGGCTTTGGTGGATATGGCTGCGCACCTGCCTGCCGACGGGAAGCAGTGAATGAATTCCTTGTCTTGCTTTGTGTGCGCGGCTTTTGCTTTCCCCGTTAAACTGTCTTTACCTCAACCCACGGGCTTTCTCACTTCTACCCTTCCAATTCTCTCCCCCATCCCACCAGGGAGAATGAGCAACAGCTGCCTGGGGCTGAGTTGCCACTGGGGTTAAACCACAACACACTTGAAGCATTAAGTTCAGTTCATTTCTTTTGCATATCCATTGACTTTCTGTGCCTTCTAGATGTCTGTTCCTGACTAGAATGTAGGAGCTCTGTCAGACAGTACAGGAGGTTCCCACCTCTCCTGGCAGGAAGGGATCTGTTGTCATATATGGCCAGAAAACACTCTTTTGTAAAAAGCCAAGTGGCCTATCAGGAAGCAATTGTGTAGGTTTCTTACTACAAGTCGGTGTGATAGTCACAAGAGTGGATTATTACCTGAACCTTCAGCTTAATGTTTCAAATACGTCCTCTGTTTTTGGCTTATCTTTCCCTCCTAGGACCGGAAAGCTCTGCTGGAGAGTATCCAGCTTCTCCAGCAGCTGGCACATCACCAGGCACACCTCAGAGATCTCCCTCGCAAAACTCTTATTGACATCACCTCTGAGGTACAGCCGCAGCATGTGGTGGGTGGGAGGAGGGAACACTTTGTTTTGGGGACTACCATTTCCTTAGTTTATTCATAGTTGAAAGTTAAAGGAGATTGGGTGAAAGAGAGTTTAAACTGTGGGAGTTGTTTCCTATATTGTCTGTGGGCAGATGCTTTTATTCTGGGAAGTATGGTCTGGTTTAGCTTAGTCTGATTTCATCACAGACAAACCTATAGTCTTATTTTTTCTCTGCTGACTTATTTGGGTAGTGTGTTAGACCCTGTGCTCTTTTGAATAGAAGTATGATGAAAACTCTGGACAGGAAACCTTTTGTATGCACCAGGCTTGGGTCTAAGGTTGAATTTTGGACTGTTGGGCGTGAAAGGATGTAGGGACATGGAGTGAAGGAGTGTGTAGTAAAATAAGAGTTTGTTTATTTCCTTGTTTTGTGTGGATTTTTTTGTAGATGTGAAGACTAACAGTCTTAAGTGATATTTTGTGTGCAAGTGTTCTGGATTTAAATGTATTTTGAATCCAATCTTTAAAAAATACAAACTGAAGCAGTTTTCTTTTGTTATCTTATTGGTGAAAACATTGGATCCAGTTTTCCCTAAAACCATTGAACACAGTTGTGTACCAGCAAATCCTATTGAAACAAGTAACATTTTGGAGGATAAATATAATTAAAAGCTAATATATGAGTGTTTCTTTCTCCCCGGGCTGCATGGCTGTGCAGACAGGAGCAGTTGGGCAGCAAGAGAACAATTGCAGCTGGAGTCAGTTGACCAGAATTGCTGATGACAACATAATGTCCTACACATGGTTAAGCACCTGGGGAATGTGTGGCAGTACTGGACACATCCATTACTTATTTTTGGTTTTGTCACCATAAAGAGTATTTCTAAAGTATCCAGAACACTGCAAGCTTTTAGTAAAATGCCCTGTAATGCAGATATTTTAATACACAGCAGAGCAAGTTAGTAAAATTCACTATGAAGGTGGTGAGGCACTGGCACAGGATGCCTAGAGAAGTTGTTGATGCCTTGTCCCTGGAAGTGTTTAAGGCCGTGTTGGATGGGGCTTTGAGCAACCTGATATAGCGGAGGGTGTCCCTGCCTGTGACAGGAGGGTGGAACTAGATGATCTTCAATGTCCCTTCCAACCCAAACCATTCTGTGATTCTGTAATAAAGTGCCTGCAGATGTTTCTGAGATCCTATCGCCTTCGCTCCTGTCTAGGTTCCTGAAACTGTGTTTGAGGAGGTTCTGTTTGGCATATTGCAAAGCGACCTTGCTTCAGCCTTCACATCTCCAGACAACCTGCACCTTTTGCTTGTGGGCATACAGAAATTCCCTGGTGTCCTGAAACCTAAAAATCTGAAGAAGCTGTTTGGCTCACCTACTGTTGTAAATGAGGAAAATATTCCCAGGTAAGCTCTTAAATAAGGAGCATTAAATTCAACATTCTTGGTCTCTTGGCTAGCAGTGAGAGAAGTGTGGCTTTCTTTCTGATACCTGCCTGTATTTGCCACTGCAGGTGCTGTTAAGGGTAAGGCGCTGTTATGCATGTTCTTAAATTATAGTGCTCTCATTTCTCCCAAGAGGTGCAGCCTGCACTTGCTCTGGATATGTTCTGTGTCCTTCAGAAGGATGAATTTCACCTTCAGCAATGCCCTTCCAGGCCAGATCTCACATTATTTTCTTTCTTCTAGGCTTGTAGAGCTTCTGCAAAGTGCTGCCAAGTCTGAGAAGAAGGACAAGAAATTGCCCAGTGTAGTGTTTGATTTGCTACAAGTTTCACTGAAGGAAGATGCCTTTGAACTGTTCTGGAAAGAAGGTGTGGAGAATGGGCTATTGAAGGAGAAATCGGGACCTGCGAGGTTTGTTTTAACATACATGTTTTTTCTTGTTTTCCATATAATTCTTCTGTTTCTTGCCCCAGTCTTTCTGCTGCCCTGTGGTAGGGTGGAGCATATGGTTTCTCATGAACAATGTGAGAACGCTTGCTTTTGGTTATTTAGATATTCATGAGAAACTTTATAGGGAGCTTAAGTCCAGGAGTTGGTATGACTTCTCTTAGAGTTGTGACGTATAACAAATTTGAGGATAAGTTTAAGTAGGAAGGCACGTAAGGGTGATGCACCTCATTGGGCGTAAAGGTGTCTATAGCTTGCTCCTACAAGGCTTGTCAGAGGCTCTGTATGGTCCCTTTCTCTTAAGTGGTTGAGGAGGTACTTGGCTTTGCGTGCTTTAAGGACAGTTCCTGCGTAGACAAACCCTAGTTCTGAAATGTGTGTCTAATACTGCTGGACTTGTGCTTTGTGGGATGGGTTGAATTAAAATGGTTATGCTTGGATTCTGACATGGCCCATGTTTTTAAGTAGGATATGACTGTGGCTGACATCATAACGGTAGCTATTTTAGCCCCTTTTTCAAGTCTAATAGTGGATCTTTGTAGGATTATTTGTCTGTTGAGACTCATGCTGTATAAAAATGATGCAAAATTGGGAGTACAAATCTGTGAACATTTTGGGGGAGCATAAGTTGGTTTGGACCATAGCAAGGCGATCTGTGGCCAGGTTTAAATCTTAGATAAGAGTTTAGAAGTTGTAGAGGTGCACCTAAAAAAATTTTCTTAATGTATTATGTAAGTATCACAGTGAAAGGAAACCATTTTTGCAAGCCTGAGGAGTTGAAGTCTATATTGTCTCTGTATGCTCAAAAGTGTCACTTTTTTAGCTTGATTTCCTGCAGAAAGGAGGCTAGTGCTGCCTATCTAGTAACTCCTGAGCCCACTGGGCAATTTTGATCAAATTTGACAGCAAGTTGCTGTCGAAACTAAGTAAACTTGTGTAGTCAAAACCTCAGCAAGTTTTTATTAGGCCCATGGAAATAAAATATTTGGGCAGAAGAGATTCAGAAAGTGGGCTGAGGAAGGAGCTGCTGGTGGGGACTCACCTATTTCTAGACAGTGGAGGACCTCCTACGGGGAGAGATCTTAGCAGCTACGCTAGTCAGAACAGCAGCTTTGGGCAGCAGGACTTTTGCATGCAGGATCCATGAATTTTTCACTTCTGCTTTCCTGCCACGCGTTTTCTTCTCTGTCTTACCCTTGCGTGTGGCTTTACCGCTGTGCCTCTACCTGAAGGATTCTTCTTGGTTTCCACACAGTTACATGTGCTACCGGTTGTTGGGCAGTGCTCTCCCCTTGTTGTCTCTGGATCAGCTGCAAATGGTTCTCAAAGGGAAGGTGATGCAGCACTATGGAGAACACGTGGTGACGACTCAGGTAGGTCTTCAGAAAGTAGTGGTGCTCAGGGCTGAAGACCCTGTCCTAAGCAGAAGTCCTCTCCACCCCACTTTCTAGTTTCACATTGTCTTGTATGAAAGAAGTTCATACTAGTTCATTTTAGACCTTGGACTCTTACTAAGAGCAGGGTCCTTGTATGACCAGTGGGCTGAGTATAGACTGTGCTTAATTGTCATTACCTATTTGTGTATTTTTTGTTCAGACTTATTTTAAGGGTTTTGAAATTGTTCAGTGCTGACCCACCTGCTTTTACTGATGTTGCTGAGAAAGCTCTAACGATGGGGGAAGCAGAGGAAGGGCAGCCCTCAGCATATTGGCAATGTCATATGTCATCCTTTAACAGTCCTTTTGATTTTGCGTGTCCAGAAGCTCCTTTTTGTCTGTCATTGTGCTGGGTGTTGCGTGATCGTTTGAAGGCAAAGACAAAAAGGGACAACTCATGCTTTTGTTTATGTTAGTGCTTGTTTCAATAAGCACATCTGAGGTTTAAGCACAAATTTTATTTGGGAATTGGATTCTGGAACTCCTCTTCCTCCTTCCCTCCTGGGAAGCCAGTAGACAACACAGCCCTGCAATAAAGGGAGGAAGAATAAAAGGGAAATATTGATAAAAACAGGCTGTGGCTTGGCTTTTTCTGGTAACATAATTCTAAGCCTCCTCACGTGGGCCCAAAAATCATTGCTCTCTCTTGGGAGGAATAGGACTTTGCAGTCTTTCTGTTCTGGTAACAAAGCAGCAATAGGTGTGTGGGTTTGCTCTGAAAATAACGCTTACCATGGTGCCTCGCTGTATGGACCAACTTTCTCCTGGGTTTATCCACTGACTTAGTTGTTTTCCTGTTTCTTGCTTTTAATGCTTGTTGCACAGTGAATTAGGCTGCTTTCTTCCATGTGCATCACCAAAAATGTTAATTCCTGTCTGAAGCATACAAATCCACTGAAGACAGTGATGAACTAAATGGAAAGAGGAATCCTTAATATTATTGATGATGATGAAGTAGAAAAGATCTTAGTTTGTTGATTTTGTTTGTTTTGGAAAGCAAATACTGTTATCTTGTACTTCCTTATGGGATTCTGGTTTTGTTGGCGATGCAACTAGACAAAGCTTGAGTCTGATGTTGACTGGCAGTTATCTTCCTGGATCCACTTTTTTTTTTTTTTTTCCAAAGAGGGGAGCAAATGTACTTGATTTGCTTTTGTTGAGAGATGATTGATGAAACCCCTGTTGTGAGTTATTCTCCTGTTTACAGCAGCCTCTCCTGGAGTTTTTCTCCCAGTTTTCATACTGATGCACAAATACTGAGTACTCCAGCAGTGGAAGCAGGAGCTTGCTAAGTTGTGTTTTGTTTGAGATTTCTTGCAGGGATATTTATGTTATAATGGGATGGATTTGTAGTTAATTATGAATTTATAGCCCCTTTATTTAAAAGAACAGTGTTCCCTAGACTTTCATTACTGTTTCTGCTCCCACCAGGTCACTCCATTGATCGTGACAGTATACCAAACAAGTTGTTGTATTAATTTACAAAAGTCACATTGCGTTTTTGGAACAAAGCCACAGCTTGCTGCCTTTGAGGTTTCTCCAGTTATGATTTAGTTTTCTTCCAGAACAAATGAGTAGGATTTTTGGTCTACGAAAGAACATAAGGACATGGGATGTGTGGTGAGATGGGACATGTCCTGGTGGTCTGCATGCTGCTGGACAGTGTTCCAAGGCCAGCAGCCCGCCAGCTGTATGCCTTGCGGATCAGTGGATGGGCTGGGGAGAGGACTTAGCACAGAACAGCAACACCTCAGGATGTGGTTTTCAGGTTAAACATGTCAACTCCCCCTCCTTTCAGAATGCCTTGACACTTCTGAGACACCAGGGAGAGGAGGTGGGATTTCTTCTACCCACTGTAGGTCAGCAGGTTCCAGGGCTGCTAGATGAGACGGGAATTGATGTGGAGGAGTTTCCAAATCAAGGGAAAGTCTAAGGCAGATGATTTGAGAAACATCCCAGGCTTTCACCCAAAATAAAAGTAGATCGGCCTAGCAAGTGGTCCAGCCCGCTGAAGCCTGACTGTTTGGGAAGGTGCAAATTAAAGGGTTGGAGCTGGTATATGATAGGTTTCTGTGGTTGCTTACAGTGGTTGCTCCTATATGAGGTTGACCATGAGGTGAAATTGCTGATCCGCTCTGTCTTACGACAAGTGTTCAGGCACGTGACTTCAATTTACTTACTGCAGTCAAATCTGTAAAGTGATTTGTACTTATAAAGACACTCAGACTCTGCGTGAGCTTCCTAACCTGCTCATTTGACTGTATTTTTCAGCTTCCAGACCGATTTAAGTTTGCTCCAGAGATGGAAGCATATATAGATGAATTTATGAACAGCTGTGATGACTCGGAGAGGCAGCTGGCAGTGATTATCGGCTTCTCTACTCTCACCAATCAAGGCTATCCGGTGTTGCCTAGTTCTTCCAGAGTAGTCAGACACCTGCAGCCAGTGGCATTGCAAAAATACGTTGACTGGCTCAAAGACATGTTTCTCAGGCCAGACTTGGACTGTTGTTTAGACTTCTCAAGTAACCGGCAAAAACAGAACCAGGAAAACCTAAACACGTGAGTGTATAGATGATGCACCTTCCTCTTCTGTTTTGTGGTTAGAATAGCTATTTGTGTGAGGTCTGGTTTGGACAGCCAACGTTTGCTGGTTCCCTTGCCGTGAGTTTACAATTGTTGCCTGTTCTATTTCCTCTGTCCCAGAAGGTTTAGCCCTGACTCTTCTGATAGGACAAAATTCAATCCTGCAAATAGGAGCAAACATGGTGAGAATCAGCCAGCCTGACCAAAGCAGACTGGATCACCAAAGCAGCCTTTTCTCTTGTTTTTCTAGCCCTGACAACTGCTTTGGGAACAGGCAAAAATCTCCAGTGGCTTCCTTTTTCACTACAGACTCTCAGGTCTTTGTAGGAATTGTGCATCCTTTTTATCTGAGTATTAAACTGGCCTGAGTGCTCTTGTCTCCTTGGCCCACAGCAGAAGCACCCACTTCCATGACTCGAGTAGTCTGTAAATATTTGCCCTTAATAGGCATTTGTAGCGCTTCCCAACTTGGAAAGCTTCCCAGGAGAAAGCTTTATTCTCCTTGATGGCACTGCTGCTTCTTGAGTACCCGCAGCTTGGTGCTGTGGGAACTGGGTGACTTGTGGGGGCCCCTTCCAAAGAACATGTAAGCTGTTGAAACAGGCTGCCCAGAGAGGTGGGGGATGCCCCCTGCCTGGAGGGGTTCAAGGCCAGGTTGGACGGGGCCCTGGGCAACCTTGTGTAGGTCCAGGCCTGGAGGTTGGTGTCCCTGCCTGTGGCAGGGGGGGTGGAACTCTGTGATCCTTGGGGTCCCTTCCAACCCAGACCTTTCTATGATTCTATGATAAAACAGCATGTCTGCGTGTTACTTAGTAGGGTGAGGATATAGGTGCACTACTGCAACTTAAGTGCTTTTTGGTAAACAGCAGTACCTCAGTGGGGTAAATAGACTGTTTTTTTGCATAGTAAATAGCAAACTTGGGAAGATTATCTCTCTTAATGTACCTGTTGGCTAAGTTATGTAGTCAGAAACCATCTTTAGTGTAAAGCCTCTAAATATCTGAAAGTCACCTTGTGCTGCAGTGGATTGTGTGGTTTGTGTTTATTTCGGGATGGTGTTCAAACTACTGATTGTATCTACTTCCTTATTGAAAGAGCACAACGTAAGATTGCTCGATTAAGAAAATGGATCATCCACCGACTTGCTAACATCATTGAAAGTCCAGTTCAAAAAGAAGAGAGCCTTGTGATGGACATTTCCAGGTGAGAATGATTTAAAGACTTCATGCCACATGTGCTTGGAATAGTTCTGTTTAGCTCTATAGCGATATTCCAGGTAAGCTGTCCCCGTGATGCAAGGCAAATTCAGTAGTGGAAATATTCCGTAACATAAATCATTTAGGAGATGAGGTTCTGTTTTCAAAATACCTTCTGCAAACTTGGACATACTCTTGTAATAAGTAGTTCAGGCACTTAGTCACCTCAGTCCCGTTGATTTTCAGTAAATTTTACATTCGTGGTTACCTAGACTGCTTGAAGATATTACTGCTAATCTTTGCATCAGATCTTAGTACTTGTCTGTCAGTTTAAGTGTCTTGGAGAATATGACACAAATCTGACCGTCTGAGTATTGTATTGTGTGGCCTCAAGTGTTTGCACTTCTGTGAAGTCCCGAGCTTCCTTCTTTCTTCTTCATCCTGTGTACCTTGAGGAATGGTTCTTAATGTAAATAGTGGCACTTTTTTTGTTATTGGACATCCTTGAGTAAAATCGTGTTGCATATGTGGTGCTATTTGGTTTGCATGCGTGGGCCTTTTTTTTTTTTTTTTTGTTTTATTATGATCAAGCTGGCTCTTAATTTTGTTCTTATTTCTGTCCATTCTAGGTTTTGCTTCTTCCATGCTTTCTTTGAGACTAAGAAAAAGACTTCCCAAATACATGAGGCGAGTGTCCTTCCATCAGAGCCCCTAGATGAAGAGGCTCATTCAGTGGCAGAAAACTACTTCTTTGGGTAAAGATTGATTTTGATTTAAGCTTGGATTTTTTTTTTTTTTTTCCCTGTGAAGAGAAGATCAGCCTGAAAATGGTAGGGCAAGGGGTTTGGTATTGTGAGCTTCTACTGGAGGACCAGAGAATGGCTTTTTTTAAGGAGAGCCTAGATGAATTTCTCAGAGCCTTAAGTTTTGTCCAATGAAAACATACTTTTGCATGGTAAACCTGCTGAATATGTGTGTGATGATCAGGTAGGTATGGAGTTGAGCTCAGGCTGTTTTTTCTCATAGGATTTCCATTGCTTCTGTTGCAGGCTAGATGTGGAAGGACTCAAGAGGTGGTGGGGTTGTGCGGGTTGCTGTCAGCTTTCTGAGAATGATCTGCAGCTCCGTGTGCAAGCTGCTGATGGCTCCGTGGTCCTCCCTCTGCTAAGGGAGATGGAGTTGATAATAATAAATGCTTTTAGGTGATTGCCAAAGCTGGTGCTCCAGCCTGAGGGAGAGCAGGGGACATGGTGGCACACAGAGCAGGAAACAACTGAGAATAATAGTGTCCTTGGGGGCACCAGGTGTGCTTGAGGGCACCAAGACAATGAGCTAGACATCACCGTGCTTGGATACATGCATGGGTTGAAACTTAAGCCCTGTGAATCCGCGTCGCAATGAGTGACCAGAGCCTTGGGATGAGAGTGCTCTACTGGTGGGTGTTATTTTGGAAAGTACGAGAAGGCCGTCGGGTTCCTCCGACAGTAACATGCTGGCTGTTTTTCTCTGCAGGTTACTTCAGACTTTAAACACCTTGCCTGTTTTGGGAGATACAGCAAAGGCTGCAGCCTTGAGGGAGAAGCACATCCATGGTGTGACTGTGCACGGGAAGCTGTGGATCTTTCTCCTTGTCGAGTATGCCGACACGCTGCTCTCCAGTGAGCGCATCAAAGCTGTGAAGCCTTTTACAAAGGGACAGAGGGATGCCTGGGAGAGGTGAGAGGCTTGGGAAGCTGAGTGCTGGGTTGGTGAGATGAGGAAGGTGGAAAAACTTTAGTCTTAGTCTCTCTTTGGGCCAGTAAAAGACGATTGTAGTCTCTCATCCTCCTGCTCTTCTGGCTGCTGTAGCAGAGTCATTTCACAGGCAGTGGCAGTTCTGTTTCTTCCCTTTGAGTATTTTGCACCTGTGGCTGGGATTCAGGATGCCTTTGTTTCTCATCACCTGGTTCCTTTTGTCCTTCCTTCTGTGTGTTTACTGTGTAGGTTACCATGTCCTTTTCTAGTTTTGCTCATAGTCCCTTTCCCAAACATGATTGGAATTCTGCTTATCTTTTCTCCTAATAATGCCCGTACCAACTTCTCATTGACTCTTTTCTGGTGTTCTTTTCTGAGCTTCATTTTCCGTAAAGGTCTATGCCTTGGCTGCAGTATTAGGTATCTAGCCTGTGTCCAAGTGCAGAGTTTGGTTTTTTATTTTTTATAAACCACATGTGGTGAGATGCTACTGTTGGGTTAAGATTGTGTACTATATGTATGTCCAGCTTCAATAAATTAAATGTTAAGTTCAGAAAATGGTACTACAGACTTGGCCGTGGCTTTGGTCTGATTGTAAGAGAGGATTTGCTGTTGTGATTTTGAAAGACTTAAAAGGGTTTCTTTCTTCAGAGCACTTCAGTCTGTGAAGAATCTACAGAAGGAAAATAAATCAGACAGTGCCAAAGTTGTTGCTTTCCAGCAACTTCTTCTTTTAATGGCCGTTCATCTTTTCAAGGTAAGACCTCTGAAGCGTATTTGAGTGGTTTAATATGGGCTGATAGCTGAGCTTTCTGAACGCTCAGCTGTAGAGTTTCTTTGTGTTCAGAGATCCGATCTTTCACAGCCTTTGGCTTCTGAAAATGAGCAACCGGCAGCTAATAAACTCTTGATTCTTACACTGACTGTAGACATCAACTTATGGGGCAAAGCTTGGCCTGAGCATTAGTTTTGCCTTTCATTTGCTTCTGAGTGGAGCAATTTTACTTAGTTTCATGTTTTCTTCTGCAAAGGGGTTGTAGTAGGCGATTTTAGTATCTGTACCCATTTTAGAGAGCTCCTTAGATTTGGGGTATATTCCTTCTGGTGCTGTTGGAAGGGGTGGATTCAGAGAGAGCGTTTACTGTCTGCTTGTGATCAAACAGAATCAGTCTGAAACAATGGATGTTCTGAGCGACCTTCTGAACTGCACAGAGAGGGCATTCAGCAAAGAAACCAAGAAGAAAAAGACTGGTGAGTCCTTTCTACAGAAAGAAATGGAGTGGGATTGTTAATGGTCTGTCAAAAGACAGAAGTTGGCAGTTCTGCATTAGTGAAGCACTCTTGACTGCGTCAGTTCTGGCTTGGTGCACCCAGGAGATTCCCCTCTCCTTCATTCTCTTTCCTTCTCTTCCAAATCTCCTGTCTCTTGCTCCAGCTCTCTATCCGCATCCTCTGTGAGTTCTGTTCCTGTGTGCCTCTTAAAGGACAGGTGAGCTTCAGAGCTGGCCATTGCTCAGATGAGCAGTGTCCAAGGGAGTTCACTTGAGTCCTTGGGCTGTGCTGGCCAAGAGCTTGCCTGGAGTGGTGGAGCTTGCCCGGGCAGAGCTGTGGGCTCTCCTAACAGCTGGCAGGCCTGAAACTTGGTACTTTCAGAGCTCAACTTCTGGGCAAACTAAATGTGTGCTGTGTGTAGATACAGCCTGTTTGCTGATTTGGGCTAGTCCTCGTTTAGGGCCTGTGGAGCTAGACTGGGACTTGACCAGAAAAGAACCTGGCTTGGGCTTTTGACTTCCTTTCTAACTGTGGTGGTCTTGTTCACCTTAAATCTCTGTGTAAATTTGAGGGTGCTGTGGAAATAAAAGCCGTGATTCTCTGGTGGCTTGGTTGTATGTAGATCAGGATTCCCAGGCTTTTGGAATATTGGACCGGTTTCAAATGCCAATGTTTTTCATGAGCTTCTGTTTCCTGATTTCATTGGAAACACTATAAAATGTTACCTTGTACGGCTTTGCAGTGGCCTAAAGACAACTTCAAGCATGTTTCTCCATATGGTTAGTAGTCTTCCGAACAGCTACAAATCTTTAGCTTCACACTTACTTCTGGTCTGTGTTGCTGAATGAGTAGTTCTGATAGTCAGCTAGGAGGATTGTCTTTTTCTGTGGTGATTTTTTTGTAGTCTCTTACGGATGTGCCAGCTTTTGCCCCTTTGTGTCATTGTTTGTTTCTGTGCAGACAATGCAGAGCCAGGATGGGTTGAGGTGATGGTGGAAATCCTTCTCTACCTCCTTGCCCAGCCCAGCCTACTCATACGTCGGATTTCCAAGAGTGTGTTTGTGCGGATATGCCCTAATCTGACCAAGAGGGGTTTGCAGCTGATCCTGGATGTAAGTGAGGCATTAGTAGGGCGTTGTAGTGTTTGCCTGTCTTGTTCCTAACAGGTATAAAAGCATGTCTCTATTTTGGGATTAAATAAAAACCTCCTTGATTTAGAAAATATCTGACAATGTGTGCTGCTGAATTTTAAACGTAACTTAGGTGTGGGGTTGTTTTGTTGTTGTTTGGTGGGTGGGTGGTTGTGGTTGGTTGCTTCTTTTTTTCTTTTGAAGGGAGCCTGAGATCTGCTAACTTTTAAGCTGTATTCTTTGGTAGTTTTAGGCTGAAGAAACTCCTGGGTCAGTTTATATAGCTGGTAGATTTTATATATGAGTATAAATGGTAACAACTTCTTTTTTCTAGAAAAGCTAAGCATAATGGTGCTGAAAATAAGTGACACTGAAAACCTGAATTGGTTGTACCAGTGAGTAAGGTGGTGTCTTCTGAGGGAGTGATACGAATTGCAAAGATGTGCTGTCAGGTGCTCTGTATGATCAACCTAATACTTCATTTGTAATAAATCAAAATGTGTGATTTCTCCAACTTTTTTGTTGCTTATAGAAAGAATTTAGCATATTAACAAACATGATATAAGCTGGGAAGTTGAATGCCCTTACTGTTTGTCATTCAGCTGGCTTACTGTACTGAGATTCCTGTCTGTTGTAGACAAGAAATGCATCAAAACAAAACACTGAAAAATCACAAGTCCCTCTTTTCTGCAGGTACTTGACCCATACCAGGAGCAAAATGAAGAAAGTGCTGTTGTTGTGACGGAAGAAACGGACAAAAAGATCAAATCTGCACAGGACATGGTAATTGATGTGCCATTGCCAGTGACAAATGCTCTTCAGATCTTCACTGTTTAAAAATGTTTCTACTGATCTGTGGTAATAGACGTAATTACATTTCTCTGTCTTGTGTAAATGGCTGTTGCTCTATTAAGATTTATTTTAAAAGTGCAACACACAAATGGCTCGTTGGAAGCGCATGTTTATTAGTCTTTCGACCTTGAAGGAAAATGCTGTTGTAGGTACGGCTGTTTGAATGGATGACTTCCCAAGAAGAAATGAGTATGTCCTGAAGTTAGCACAGACCTCTCCTTTTTACAGCCACAGACTGAGTCGTTGCTGTGATGCGCAGCCATCTGAATTCAAGATCTCGGGTTTTGAAAACTGTAGAGATTGGAGTCACAAAGCGTTAGAAGCATTAGCAGAAAGGAGAGTCAGATGGGGGCTGTTACTTCAGGTGCTCCTTGGAAGCTTCTTTTTGGTACTCATTTAATATGACAGAGAAGTCTGTATTATGTTCTGCTTTTATCTCTTGTGAAACCTGGTATCTCATTATCTGAGGTGTCTTTATTTGAATCTGTGGGCTGGAAGCAAGACAGTCGGGTGAGGGGAGCCTTTGAGTTTTTATTTCTGAACAGTGACACACCTGAGTATTGAGTAGAGCTTGAATGGTGGAGTCATGAGATGAACTTTTCTTCCTCAGGACGAGGAAGGAAGTGAGGACTCCTCAGATGAAGACGATACTGAGGATGAGAATGACAGTGGAGATGAGGAGAAGAATGAAGAAGTTGATGATGATTTTCGCGGTCAGCTGATGAATGTTCTCCAAGCAGGGAATGCATTGGTATGTTTTCACTGCCTACCTTGATAGAGATACCGGATTTAGGGTGGTGAAATATTATCTAATACCCACATGGTACCTGAGCCCGTGCAGTGATACCCTGGCAGCTATCTTTGTATGGCATTTGAAGCAGGAGGTCAGGATCTTCAAAGCAAGCTGTGGGAATAAGTCACTTGTTCTTCTGTTTATTGTTAGTGTGTCTCGAGTGCTTTAGCTTGTCCAGTCTAGCCTGAAATAGCTTGTATTCCTGCCTGGAATAAACGAGATTGATGGGAACTAAAGCACTGAGATACTGTTATATGGTGCCTGTATTGGCTGGCCTGTGTGGAGGAGTGTGATCCCTGTAGCCCACTCTGGAGACTTCTTGTAGCAGTGCTCGAGTGTGGTTTGATGGTGCCTGTAAAGGCTACAGACACAGCAATGTATTAACCTCTTTATCGAAGGAGCAGCAGCACAGAGGGAGTCAGTGTCAAAACCTCAGCGTCTGCCCTCTCTTAATCCTCCAGCTCTGTGTGTTAGTACTGCGCAGCCGGGATTACCTGACAGGAAATAGGAGCTAGATTTCTCACTGATCTGAGCATGTTTTCCCTCCCCATGTTGTTATTCTGGGTCTAGAGGAAGCTACATCCCTACTGTGATTGTGAGTCTGCTCTTGGCTGTGGTTCTCTCCCCACTGTCTTTTTGAAATACGTGAAATGACATGTTGTTTTTGCATTCTAAAAACAAAAGGGAGGAGACGAGAGTGATGAAGAGCTGGATGATGAGGCTATGATGGCTCTTGACAAGAACATCTCAGCCCTTTTTGCGGAGCAGCAGAAACGGATCCAGGCGAAGAAGGATGAGAAAGACAGGATGCGGAAAGAGAAGATCCTACGGAGGGATTTCAAGATTAAGGTGGGAGATGTGTTTGGTGTGAAGACCTCTGGCATACTAGTATGTTAGCTGTAGCCTTCTGCATGCCATGAGCTACTTAATTTACACTGAACAGCTTGGACATTCCTGTATGTCATAAGCTCCTGGAGGCTGGGACTGGATTGTTCTGGCTTTGTACAGCACCTGCCACAGCAGTATCGTGGTCAGTGACTGGGGCTTCACAAGCCTGCGTCAAAACAGACAAACAGGACTGTGCCTTCCAAAAGCCAGCTGTGGTTTTTGTTTGCTGATTGGAAATGCTTCAGTGTATGAGATCCCACACCTCCCAAAGGTAGGTACCTGTCAGTTTTTGTAAACTGGACAGGCTTGATGTGCCGTAGTGTGAGATGCATAAAATCCCTCTGGTAATTTTGCAATGTAAGCTTTTGGGGGGGGGGTGTGGGGCTTGTTATGCTAATAATATCAGGAGGATTATGGTGAACACCCCCTGGTTATTTGTGACTGTAATACTGACTTCGGGCCACGTGGTGTCAGCATGGACTGTCTGGGACATTCGGGCATCCAAGGACAGCTCCGGCCGCTCACATAGAGAAACGCCTGGTGTCAGATTAGCCAAGACGAAGACTGAATGGTGTAACGAGCCTTTGGCTTTACTGCATTTTCATTCTGATGCTGTGCTATAAGAGGCTGATTTTTTTGCTAATGCATTGTCTGGAAGTCAAGAGGGGCTTGCAAGGGTGAGAGCTATCAGTCAATGGTGCTCACGGAGATCTGTGCCAAGTTATAGTGGCTGCAGGTCTGGCCAGGTGGCAGTGAACCTTGTAACTGCTGTTTCTAAATGATGTCACTGCACGAAATAGGCTGGAGTCCACAGGCAGCCTTTAAGCTTCAGTTTCAAATTTTTAATTTTCCATTTCTCATGCCCTAGCAGTACAGGTGATAGCAGAAGGTGTAGAGATCTCAGCTGGAGGGGGGTGAAGAAAACTAGGTAGCCCATTCCAGTCTGAAGGAGCTGTTCTGGGTAGATCCATCATGTTTCCCTGTCTGCAGTAGTTCTCATGTCAGTAACTGTGGTTGCAGGTGCTGGATCTGATTGATGCGTTCCTGACTAAGCAATCAGAGAACCCCTTGGTGTTTGACATCATTGAGCCCCTGCTTCAGGTGATTGAACAATGCATGAGTTCAGACTCTGACAAGCAGGAGGTCGATTTCCTCCAGAAAACAGCAAATATCTTCAAGTAAGTTCTTCAGCCTAGAGAAGAGAAGGCTGCGGGGGGACCTCATTGCAGCCTTCCAGTCCCTGAAGGGAGCGTACAAACAGGAGGGGAACCAACTTTTTTAAAAGGGTAGATAATGACAGGACAAGGGGGGATGGATTGAAGCTGAAGGAGGGAAGGTTTAAATTAGATATTAGGGGGAAGTTTTTTACGGAGAGAGTGGTGAGGGGCTGGAACAGGCTGCCCAGAGAGGGGGTGGATGCCCCATGCCTGGAGGTGTTCAAGGCCAGGTTGGACGGGGCCCTGGCCAACCTCATGTAGGTCCAGGCCTGGAGGTTGGTGTCCCTGCCTGTGGCAGGGGGGTTGGAACTCTGTGATCCTTGGGGTCCCTTCCAACCCAGACCTTTCTATGAATCTATGATTCTAAGTGTCCTTAGGCCTGCAGATAATAGGCGATGGCTTTTGATAGGCACCAGTGGTGCTGGTTGAATCCCAGAAACCAGTCTTTCTAAGATTGGAGAGAATTGCTGTGCTTAAAGATGATGTAGAATTAGGTTACCAACACCACACGTGCACACAATGCTTAGTCATAACCTGTAGGAAAAAAATTAGGATCTGGGTTTTCTAGTCTAAGGGGCTTCAAAGTGTCAAACCTGTTTGCAGGTGGAAATCTTAAGAACGACCATTGGTATCTCGGGCACGGTGCCATGTCACTGAATATCTCCACAGGCCTCCAACCTCTGAGTCAGACCATGCAACAGCTCCCTAGGTTTAGACTTGCTGCTGTAGCTGGAACGAAGCTCTCAACAAGTTGTTACTGAGACAGGCAGCGTGCAAATTCTCGTTTCATGGCTAGAAGTGAGACATGATACAAGGCGGACACAGACATAATGCATGGTGTGTGACATGGTGTGTCCTCTGTACACCGCTCCCTGACATCCTCAGCACTGCTTTAAAGCATTTTCAGTGCTGCTGTCTACCCCCTGTTGAGAAGCAGTCTGCAGAAGCAGTGTTTGAGACAGCCAGTCCCGTTTTGGGAGCTCTGGAGGAAACTTGCTTCTGAGGGTTGAATAGGTGCTTGAAGGTGAAGAGCAGTAAGCTCCCTCACCCTTCTTGCCACAGCAAGTGACTGCCTCTTCGGCTGCCCCCAGCTAGCGCCATTTTTGTTTATGTGCTGCTGTGAGCCCCATCATAAGGGTTCGTAGCCATCTGTTCACCAGAGCTCCTTCTGTTGGCAATTGCTTTAGGTTTGTTTTTAATGATTTTTCAGGAACTCGCTGTGCCGAACTAAGCAGTACTGCAAGAGAGTGGATGCCCTGCAAGAAGATTTGCATGCTTTTGTGGAGAGGCTTGTGAAAAAAGCCTGCAAGCACACTGACTCTTCAGTGGCTCTTTATTACTTCAGGTGAGTGTTTAAAAGAAGCGCCTCTACTCTGTGCTGTGACCATGGCTGGTCTGTAAGCAGGCATTACGTTGCACGTTAAAACAGTTTAGAGAAGTGAGCGACTCGATGAGAGCTGGGTGCCAGCATCTGTGTCTTACATGAGGACTACTCATTCTGGCAGTCTGAAGCATTTTCAAACAGATGTCTGTTTTTTGGTGATCGTCTTCCTTGGGCTCTGTGATACAGGAATGGTCTGGTCCAGCTTTGCTGATAGCGATGGGAAGCTCTTTCTTCAGGCTTCATCAGGGAGTAACAAATTGTGTGTGATGCAGCATGGGGATGCATGTGATTTGTAGTCCATCGGAAATGATCATTCTGAAAATACTCTGGTTTCCTCTCTCTACGATAGCACAATGAGGACAATAAGGATTGTGGGTCCTGACTCTGTGTGCCGATACTCACTTTGCCACTGAATCGAGGGGAATTGGGATAAGCCCTATGTGTATCTGTTAGGAAGCACAGGCAATCTTGCTGTTTCCTGGTGTAAACAGGAGTGCCACTTCTCTTGTGACTTGGGGGCAGTTTCGGGAGGACTTTCATACTCTCTCTGGGATTTCTTAACACAGCTGTGTATGCCGTGGGTACCACGTTCCGTGGTCACCCCAGTGCCATCGGCCAGTAGCACGCCTGTCTCGTGGCTGTGCAGGAACTTCCTGGCAACGCAGGGCTGGCTGTGTGCGCCGCATGGCTCCCCGGCAGCTTCCTGGCAGTGGCAGTCCTGAGTGGAGCCCTGCCCAGTTAATACAACATTTCACAAAAGCAGCAAGCTGTCTGCATGCTCTCGCAGCTGATCTGCCCGAGTTCTCCAGGCGCGCAGCAACCTGGGCTGAGAGGGCTGTGCTGCAGCACTGGCTGAGCTGTGCAGGCTCCGAAACCCTGGGCAAATGCAGAAGTCCTCAAGCAGTGCTAGTCGAAACCGACAGCAAGCGGCATGAGCTGGAGGAAACCAGGCTGATAGCGGGGATGTCTGTCTGCAGTGACAGGTAATGAAATGGTGCAGCTTCCTAAGGTTTGTTTGTCTTTAGGTCTGGCAGGAGTGGGTTAGACTGAGAGAGGGGGCCCTCTCGGACTCTTTAAGCCCCTTGGTACAGAATAAGCTGCCTGTATCACTTGGCCTCTGCCCTCGGATGGCTTTGCAGGGGCACTGTGGTAACTGCTGTGTTCTTCCCTTTTCCTTTTCTTTTTTAGTGCCTCACTATACCTGCTCAGAGTGTTGAGAGGAAACACGCCCAGTAAGTCATCAGGTGCTTCTACCCTTCTGCCAGAGAAACAGAGCAACGCCATCCTGCAGGCTGGTCAGGTAGGACAGCAGGCTGCTCTCGAGGCGCGGGTTTTTGACAGTGGAGTTGCATTACCCCATTTTGCTGAGCAGGCCTTGCTTATTCAGTCTCACTGTTCCTGCTGGCTGCAGATATTTGTCTATGTGGTTTCTTCGCCGTAAAGCTTTCGCATTCCTCATCCCCTTCTGGCCTTCGCCCTCCTGCCTTCGCAGCGTGTGCTTGCCCATAGCCACCAGGTGCTGCCGATGGACAGTGGATCCAGGTTAATTGCCCAAGAAGCCTGATGTATATTTATGCTGCTCTCCTGGCTGATTCGCCATTTTTTTCCATTAACCTCTTGGCAGTCACTCCTAGTTCTTTTTCTGGGAAGGTGCTGAGGAGCAGGGGGACACAGGACAGTGGTGGATGAGAGTGAACTCCTGTCTTTCTGAGGTTTGGGCTGAGTTATCTCAGGGTGAAGAGAATGTGGAGCAGCCCTGATTTCAGTGGTAGTTGTTTGCAGGGAGACTTTTCATCTGTTTGTGCTATGGGCGTCTATTACTTGAGGAGCCTTACTGTCTGGTTCCCTTTCACCTGCTGTCTCTGCTGAATTTCACAGGTCTCTGATGACCGTATATATTTGGCAGCCCAGTCCAGTCACCTCCATGAGAAACCTCGCGAGTAGTGTTTCACCCAGCTAGCCTGATCCTTGCTTCTGAACCTCTCAAATGGTGTGCGGGAATTAGTGCCTTGATCCTGTTGACATTTTGTGAGGGAGGAGAATAAACAGTGCTACTTCATAACAAGGGAGAGCCTGGAAATTACAAACACTGAGATCTTATATTAGCAGCTGAAAAGATAGCCAGTGTTTCTAAGGCTTAGTGAGAGACCAAGAGTGTTAGTCCAAGCAGCTCTTGTTCTGTGCTGGGCCTTTCTAGAAAGAAAAACAGATCTATGGGGAATATAAACAACATACTTGACACTGAGACTAGAGTGAGACATGCTTCACAGCATCCTTGTGCTTCCTTGTCCTTCACAAGGAAGGCTATTATTCCTGCAGGAACAGAGGGTCTTGATCAGCCAAGGACACGGCCAACAGCTGAAGCGAGTTGCCATTTGAGGGAAGTGACACAGTTTGGTTTGTGTGATGCTGCTGGTGCTGACATTGTGTTGAGGCCGGGAAGGTTTTGCAGTGGGGAACCAGAGAGAGGTGTGGTGTGTTTCCAGTCAGCAGTCTGGAGCTTTTCAGTAAGGAGCAAAGTGGAACTAGAGCTGACCCTATGATGCAGTGGCCGAATTTATGGACAAGCCTGTTATGATAGAATAAATTTTTTATAGTAAACATCTGCATGAGAGGAGAAATCATTTTTTTTTTTTTTTTAACCTGCAGATGTGTATGTCAAAAAAGTGATAAGTACAGATATTTGACTAGGAAGCTGGGGTCATATATTTCATCATCTGCCCTGTTCCACTCTAGCCTGTGTTCAGCTGCAGTAGCACTGGGACTTCAACCAGAGACACAACATTAACACAGCTATGACTTGCTACGCGACCATGGAAAAATTGCTTGGGCAGAGGTTTGCAAAAGGCCCATCCACTATGGTGAAGATCACAGCTTTGACCTCCTGGGCCTTAATTTTTATTTCTTGACAGAGCGCTGTAAGAACAGTCAGGAATGTCAGGATGCGATGCTCTGCGCTTGGCTCTTCATTCACCCCGTGTTGTTAGTTTAGATCCGTATGGCTGGTGCAGGTCCCGGCTGGTTG
This sequence comes from Podiceps cristatus, assembly GCA_000699545.1. Classification (NCBI taxonomy): domain Eukaryota; kingdom Metazoa; phylum Chordata; class Aves; order Podicipediformes; family Podicipedidae; genus Podiceps; species Podiceps cristatus. The sequence goes on from JMFS01046024.1 coordinate 21,797, forward strand.
CTGCACGTCTGGTTTCTTGCTCCCCACCAGAGGGGGACAGGAGAGCGTTTACGCAGTTCTGGCCTTGCTGGATCCCTCATCAGCGCTAGGGCTTGGCTGCTGGGTGCCTAGAAACCCTGGACGTAGCTGCGAATTGTATGTAGATCTAGAGATCTACATAGACTAATATCTACAGACTCAGGTAGCTCTACAGCTGAGAACACCATCTGCACAGCACAGCTGCTGCAGGGTGGTCTTTGAGTGGTCTGTGAACCCAGTATGTGTTAGACGTGCCCAGCACAAACCTAGAAGTACAGCCCCCACGCTGCCTGCAGTGTATGTAGACTTACTAGAAAGCTGGGCTGCCCTTCACTGACACGGTCGTACGGCTGTCAGTACTTGGGAGAGCATGTTTGGGGCCCACTTTGTTGTTTCTTTATGGTTCTGTGTTGTATCTTGTAGGCCTGTATCATATAAACTACCCAAGAATATCTAGTTGTTGGAAAAAAATCTGTGTGCACTGGTTGAAATTAATTACTTCATTGCTAGTAATTCATCCTTGTGTTTCACTGGAAATTTTTTTGTTCTGCTTTTTCCCCACAGCTTTTGAGCACAGGTTGTTTGGATGTGGAGAGGGTGACTGTAATATATCAGCAAGCACTGACACAGTTCTTGACGAAACGGAACAGTGTCCTTACAAGCTCCATGTTCCATGATCTCTTCAAACGCTTCCCGGTAGGTGTTGCTGACTGTGTGTTATGTTGTTTTCTGCTGGCTCCAAAGTACAGTGGTAATTCTGGGGAAAGTAGAGAGAGAAACTTCATTTTATTGCAGGTTTTTAAAACTGTTGTAAGGTTTCCTAGGATCTTCACCTGCTCAGACTCTTAATAGCGTGTGTTTTGATTGCAATGCTGCAGAAGGCCAGGATCTCACTTGTGGTTTGGATGGGGATGCTGCACGGACAGTGTAGATGTACAGAAGACTGCTTTTCAAAGCATAGCCTAAAATGGTCTAATTTTTTACAAGTATTCAAGACAACACAGATGAGCAAGGTTTGCACAAAGGCAGAAGGGAGCAGCTTGTTTAAACAGCTAATGTAGCTCCGGTCCGGCTTTGCCCTGACTGCACGTTCAGTTTATCAGTTTTCTTCCAAGGAGGCTGTAGAGCGTAGAGTCATTGGAATCTAATGGGCAAGCCGATGTTCAGACAGTGTCAGTGTCTGGAACTTTTGAGGTATTTCCTGCAAACTTGACCTGTGCCTGGAGCTGGTCTTCTCTATGAGGCCGGCCGTTTTTTAAGAAACAGACCTTGGGTCTGAATGTCATACAGTTCTTCAGGGATTTTTAGGTCAGAGTGAGAAAGAGCCTGGGATTGTTCCTCTGCATGAAGTGAACTGTCTATGTATCGGGCAGATGCAGAAGGAGGCAGAACACAGGAGGTGAAATCTTTGTCTGATTTTTCCAGTTTAAGAGTTTTGCTACTGATTTCCTTGTGATCAAGACTTCACTCCGGGCTGGTGTGAGCAAAGCTGTTAAATTTTCAAATAAGCTGTTGCTGATGCCTGGGCGTTTTTCTGTCTTGTGGCATTTTCTTCTCACTCAAGAAGCTGTGTAAAATATAGACACTGTCGCTTGAACAACAAACCTGTCTGTCAGCAAACCACTAATAAGAGACTGGGTCTTTCTTTGTTACAGATCATGTGTAAGCCATTAGTAGATACTCTTGTCAAGTCTATCACAGCGGGAGCCAGGCAACATCAGCAGGTAAGAAGGAAAGCAAACAAACAGAGCTGTATTAAACAGTCAATCAGAGAAGTCACTTAGTCACAGCAGCTCGGATGATGCCCAATAATGCTTATTGGTGCCTTTAGGGCTGCCCGGTTTTGAGAAGTGGGCTTCCTGGGGGGAGAGCTGTTGCAAATACTGTCTTGCTGCTTCAGGTGTGTGACTGAAGTTGTGGAAATAGCTTATGTATTCACAGCCACGAGGGTTCTTCTGTAGCACCTCCTTTAAAAACTGCTTGCAGCTTTCGGGGTTGAGGCCTGGTTGTTGTAGGGGTTGCCTTCAGTCACTTGTCCCTTGACTTTCTTATTGGTAAGATGTTCCTCTGTACTGATGTAGCGTGTTGTAAACCTTGCCTCCCGATGCTAACTTGAGGTTAGCTTCTTGAGTCTGTTCCATGCCTTGCCAGCTGTCCTGCATTGTCTAGGCCGCGTGCTTCTGTGTCTGCTTTAAAACCACCTGTACTATAGATCTGATTTTTGATGGTTGATTGCATGTGCCCGATTAACACAGAATTAGTGGAGCCTTATCAATAAAACATGGCAGGGTGGCTGCACAGCTCACTGTTGCATGAGCAGGGAGTGAGGCCTGTGGATTTTCACTGCAGCGTGCACCGCATTGCGGTTGCCTTCCATGCAGTTAATAACCAAAACCCCTTTAAGTCAGTAGCTCTGTGGCTCAAACTTTCCCACCCCCTAGCTGTAACATGCGTCTGTCCCCTGCAGAAGTGCATCCTAGATTGACCTTTCTGTTTCATAAATAGCTGTTTTGTTGTTTGTGATCATTAGAGGGAATGTGAAGGGCTAGGTATGTGTTTATGGTAAGGCTGGTTTACATAGTCAGTGTAAATTGCATTTCTGGCTCTTTCACCCCACAGGAATTGCTCTGATTGAAACAAGAACAAAAAACAAAACAAAAAAAAAAAAGTGATTTAAGCTATTAGTAATTTCAGTGGATAGAAGTAAGGATGTGTTACACAAATAACAAACAAATTAATTATAAGGCACATACTTGATCCTGTCCTCAAGAGACCAAGAACAGCATCCCAAGCTGGCAGCTTCGTTTATGTGGGTATCTTTGCTTCCCCACGGGGAATAGCATTGTCCTCCTTTCAGGGCTTCCACAGTTATCTGCTCAAGCTTTGTTTCCAGAGCCTGTTTATCTGTGGGTGGGAGGAGTAGGGGAGGGCGTGCAGTGTGCTGTGTGGGGGTAGAGAACATGGATATCCTACTGTTTAAACAAAGGCAACATGGAGAGTAAGCTGTGTAAAGCCTGCGGAGTTTGGAGTTGCAGCTTTACGTTTTTTTTTTTTTGCAATCTGCTTCCTTTCAGGAATTTTGGCTTTCCTTCATCAAATGTCCAATTTGCCAGGTTTTCAATTAAATTTTCTCACTGATTCTCAATGCAAATGTGCTTTGGTGGTATCCTAGAGGGTAGGGGGCAAGCCGGGTAGGTGTACGCGTCAAAGTGATGTCATGGGTAAAGCAGGAGGATAACGTCTCTGCACCTCTGCAGCTTCTGGCAGCCTCTGGGGGAGCGAGGTGGAGGGGCTCAGCTACCAAAAGGGCTGTCTGAACTCGGAGTCCTGAAGACACCGACGGTCTCCTGATACTCTGACTTTGGCCAGCCCTCGTGCTCAAGAGGCGATGGGGTAGTCTCCCGTTTCAGCCCTGAATATTGGCTCCTAATCATTAATCTAGCTTAGTCCTAGAGATGTGAGGCTTAATTCCCCTTGTAACACTCCTGTTATTAATGCTCATCGTTCTGGCTATGCCTGCTGCGTCTGTGTGAACAGCTAATCCCGCTGTGATTCTGACTTCTTGGCTCTGCACATCCCTTTGGCAGGGAGTCCTCGGGGCCGTGCTGGGTGGAGAGAGCTGTGCTCTGCACGGGAAGGTGGCGGCTCGCGGCTCTGGCCAGGTGTCTTGTGTGGGCCTGGTAATGGGCTACTGGCCACTGTTCCAGCTGGCCTGGGGGAGGCCCTTCCCAAGGGGGTAGGAGAAGCGAATGTAACTTCAGGTTGGGCCTTTAGGTAGTTTGGAATAAAGGGAAATGTGGTTTATGAAGAGGATGTAAAGGGGGGGTGTATGTGTATTCCTTCCTTCTCATGCCGAATACCTGGGAGTTTGTGAGAGCGGCGTGGAGGCAGGGGGTCTGTTCCATCTCTCCTCTCAGGCAGACTGGTTCCTGAGGTTTTTTAAGACCTTTAAGGCAGGAAGGTGTGGTCCCCAGTGTCCAGCATTTACTTCAGGGGTCTCTGTTCTCAAGCTTCATCACCAAGTGACGGCCCTGGACTAGCCTGGTTGAGGTGACTCGCAGCACGTTTCCCTGTGTGCCCAGTCAGCCGTGCAGTACAGCGAGGCCTGGACCTCCCTGGGCTCCTGTCAGGAACCAGCACAGCCGAACTGTAGGTGCAGTGTTGTTCCTGCGCCTTCTGTTGTGGGCTGCTGCAGGTCTGTCGGACTCCGTTTCTGAGCAGTTGTAGCTGAGAGAGGATCCTCTAGAAAATGCAGGAGCCGTTCAAACACTGCTCGGCCAGGGTTGGCTTGGAGAGGAGCGGTCTGGGCTGTTGTCCTGACCCTGAGGACCTCACTGTCTGTCTGGTGCCCAGGTGGTCATGCAGTTATGTCACAAAATGGATATGAGGGTGACTGGACTGAAAACTCTCCTTCACCTTGCACAGACTTCCCCCCGCCCCGGCTTTTGCTGTGTTAATTTTAATTTTGATTAATTCACTGGTCTTGTTCAGGGCACAGGGATAGTCAGTTCAGGGGCAGGAGTGGCTGGGTGAAAGCTGTGATTTAGTTAATCAAACATCGGAGTTTGTTAACATGAATTTATGGCTTTTGTGAAGTGAGTGAGAATTTTGGAAAGTCAGTTAGTTTGTGTGGACTGTTAGCTGTAGCTGATGGCTTGGGCAACTGGGTCTTGCATTGCCGCAGCCTTTCTGTGCATCCTGTCTCCCTCTAAAACCCAGAGAACATCGAACCCTCAGCAGCAGCATTTTGTGTCTGTAAAGACAGAGGTGTTTGTAGCTATGGGGTGGGTGGTCCGTGCCTTTCTGGGAGGTGCATTTCTTTGTCCACTGTGATTGCTGTAGAGAAGGGTCTTTTGGAGGTACCAAAAGGCAGGTCTGTCAGAGAGTGCATCTTGACACAAAGCTCAGTGGAAAAAAAAAAGGAAGCTTTAGGATAAAACCTTTAGGTAGTGTGACTGACATCATCAGCCCTTTCCCTCTGACACTGTTCCTACATGGCTAAAGCAGCAGTAAGGATGTTCACCTCCGTACTGAAGTAATTTCTGAGATAAAACGAACAGCACTTCGAGGGGTGAGAGCTCTTAAGGCAGTTTCAAGCCTGGCTCACAGTGGTTGAGGTGGTAGGTTTTTCTAGCAGTAAGCTCAACCTGTATAACAAGTTTTAAACTGGAAATGTGAATTTGCAATGGTTTTACTGAGACTGAACTTGAAACTGAAGCTTGTACATGTGGCCAAGTACTGTTGCTCTGATGTTACTCTTGGAGCATGGATGCCTGTAGGAGACAGTAACACAGCAGTTTCCCTGGAAAAGGAAAGAGCTGGAGAGATGGTTGTTACTTGTGAGTAGGGGAAGGAAGGGCAGGAGGTGCTTGACGAGGGAAGGGGGATTATCATCCCACCCTGAATTCACTTAGTACCTTTTTAAACCTATACATCAGAAAGATTACAAGTTGAAGATCTGTGTGACAGTGGATCTGGACCTCGTTTCAGGCAGTTCTTGCATCTGAGCTGGACTTCTCGCCTTTTGTGAGACCACACTGACTGCAGGACACTATGAATCATATTCTGCCAGTTCAAATGCACTGTGACTCTGGCAGCTGGTGCTTTGAATGTTCCGTGTTACCTGTTGGCTGGCCTATTTTTCAAACTCTGCATTTCTTGAAGTGTGCAGCTAAAGAAGAAAGACTGCTGTCCCAGAGGTGCCAGTTAAAATGCTCCAGGCTTTTAAAAAATGAACACACTAACTTTTGGATGTTTTTTACTTATTGAACTGAGAAATCTGGTGGGTTTTGCTGTGTTAGAGATAG
>KL266209.1:0-28293 GCA_000699545.1 Podiceps cristatus
CAACCCATGAGTTTTCCTTTCTCTCTGATTCCCCACCCCACTGGGGAACGGGAGTGAGGGAGCGGCTGCATGGTCCTGGGTTACCATCTGGGGTTAAATCACAACACACCTGCAGGAGTACTCTGGGTGAAAGCACGCATCTGCCCAGCATCCAGAGCTACACAAACACACCATGCAACGCACAACCTGCCAGCAGGCTTCAGGGAGTGATTTGTCCAGACTGGTTGCATCTGAAGACGTAGGCCATGCTGATTTTTTTTCTGTAGACCACCAATAAGTTCTCAGCAGGGAGAAAAAGTCTTTGATGTCTTTGAGAAGCTGAGAAGGGGATTATATCAGCCTACACAGAGCAAGAAATAGCAAAGGGGGGAGGTTTGATGAACCTCTTTTCCCTAGGTTGGAGTCTTATTTTAATCTCAGTTCATATGCAGCCAATTTGAACGAACTAGCAACCAGGAAAGTCAAATTCATATAGGATAGGTAATTTTTCTAGCCAAAGCTTCACTTCTTCCTGGACTTCTCGTTTACTGTGGGCAGAGTTAGTCTGAGAAGATAATACCTTCATTTGGCTCTGGAAAAGTCTGTCTAACCAGACACTGTATTTAGTGTCCTTCACTTGGAGTAAGCCTTGACCTCATGAAACATCGTTCCTTTAATTTGTCCCCTCCCCTACTCCTGCTTCCCATGACATAAAAGAAAGAGAACATGCTATTAGTTACAGGATGTCTGGCAACTTGTTTCATGTAAACTGCTGGAATACAGCTTTTTCTGCAATTTTCAGGCATTTCAGGGATTGCTTCCCATGTATTACCTTGATCAGACTGCTGTAGACCTAAATGTTTTCCTGGTATAACTGTCTTGCCTACCTATTTTTTTTTTTTTTAACCTGTGAGTAGTACCACAGTGATTTCCTGAGGTTACAGCTTCTCATCTGTTTCTGTCCCCCAGCCTGTGAAATGGTTAATCACTTGTTTTGTTCTACTGAAAGTCATCCTGTAGAGATGCCCATCTTTATGACTTGTGGCCATTTGCTTTAGGGTAAAACCCTCCTCTGGCATGAGGCATCAGCTCTCTCTGGGCTATGACAAGAAAGGATACAGAATCCTAGGGGAGAGGAAAACTTGGTTCCCTTGCATTGACAGACCCTGTTAACATCTTTCTGCCCTTACACCCTGCTAATTGGGGTGTGGTAGTTAACACAGGATGAAAATCTAGCAGAACACAAACGTGTGTTTTCTGTGTGCATTATTAGGCTGGGATGGTTTTTACACCTTAAAAATAAAATGCTGCTGGAAAGCAGTGCATATTTCATTTTTCAGTGCAACGTATGCTAAATAACAGAGCTCCCTCTGCTAAAACAGGTTTGAGGTAAGTGATATCTCTTGAATATATCAACACTTTTTAATCTGATACCACACACTGTAGCATGCATTTCAGCTGTTCACAGCAGCATGGGGAATGATGATCTCTTGTCCCCGAGACACCTACCCAAAGAAAAACATTGTGCTTTTTTGTAATTGCCAATCTTTTTACACGACTGTGTCTGAAGGAGCGTATTTCTGTCATGGACAAAGAATGTTCAGACCTTGAAGCTGAAAAAGGGCTGTGAGTTCCCCTAACTGTGGGACCTTATCTGGGTCAAGGGCAATACTGGGAATCATAGAATTCACAGTAGCAGGGGAAAATGCTCCTTGAGTAGCTCTGAAAAAATATTCTATTCACTTTACCTTCAGTGCCTTTGTCTGGAGGACAATGTGGAAAAGTTCAGGCAGGAGATGTCAATGACAGGGTTCTCTAAAGCCCTCAAATCAAAGCCACAGCACAGCTCTGCTGCTTGAGGGACAACCAATCTGTAGTTACAGATGGGAGAGGTCAGGGAGAGAATACAAAAGGGAGAGAAATATACAATAGGAAAGGAAGGAAAGGCAGGGGCCACTTCCATTTCTGCCAGACACAGTCCCTTATCCTGTTTCTGTCAGGTCTGTAGTTCCTTGTTGCCTCTAACTTGCCTGCATTAGTTGTACTGGATTCTGTATTGTCTTTGATTTTGTAGTGCAATCTGAGATAATTATCTAGCTAGCTTGTTTCATGGTCTAAACAGCCTCTACAGGCTTGAGCTTGAACTTAGTGGTAGCAAGATCTCCATTGGCTTCACAGTGGGAAATGTAGTAGTAGAGGGAGGGGAAGGGAGGGAAGGGGAGGGGAGGAGATGCATCCTGTGAAAGGCTAAGTGCTGATTTTAGGAAATTGCCTGTCTTGAAAGGTGTAATGAAGAAATATCCAGAAAGTCTACCGCAGTCACAATAATAGGGGATCAGTAATGAACACATTACCCAAATACAGTTGTCCCTGTTACCTTTAAAAATCTGATATGTTTTCCTTAGGAAACATGGCAGGATACCTGCCTCTATGCATTACCCAGTGAGGACTTTTTCTTGCATTTTTCTCATTGGTTAGTTTCACTCAGATTGATAGAACAGCAAAGACCTGAAAGGCAATTCAGTTCCCATAAGCTTCAAGCAGGAAGCAGCCACCTTAGTGCGGAGGGAATAGTTGCTATCAAGTGCCTCTGCTTAAAAAAAGGAGAATGACCTTCTGCACTATTAGACATAGAAAAGTCATGGGAGGGAGAGCCGGAGACCTTATAAATTCCTCAACGACATGAAGTCTCTCAATTTGTGTGTAAGGCAGAGAACTGTAGTAAGTATAACTTCATCGGTTTGTGGAGCTCCCACAAGTCCTTTGATTTCCTTGACTAGCTGGCTGGCCTTTATAGTGACTAATGCCTCTTCTGTACAGCAGTCCTGTGTGTGGGACTAGCAAAACTGTGGGGCATTGGAGGGTATGGGTCTGAAGACATAGGATGCCTGCTACAAGCTCCTGCCCAGATTCCCCGGGCTGGGGCTGAGGCAGATGCCACCTCAGCAGCAGTGGGGGAGGACTGATAGTTACCCCAGGCGGTCACTCCCCAGTAGGGCTAAAAGTTTGGCAGTGCTGAGAATAAAATCAGTCTCCTGAGGGGAAGAAATGTAAGAACTTCTGAATGACAAGAAAAACCCCACCTGAGTAACATGTCCCATTGCAGTGTGGTAACATTTGGGCCATTCCTCTATGTGTACGACACTACATACCTCTCTGAGGTGTATCCTGGCTGAATAGGCTGGGGGCAGTTTTAAGCGCCACCAAAGGCTAACATTTGTGAGACACCTTTATTTGCTTCACATGACAAGTTTCTTCATCTGAGTGAACTGAGCAACTTCCGTATTTTCAAAAGTATTTGCACACTCATTATAGCCATAGAGATTATATTAAGAAGGAAATTTGACATCTGATTTCTCCTATTGATGACATCTGAAAGGAAACATGCAGAAAGAAAGATGACCTTTATATCTGAATTGCAGGCCTAATACTGATGGATGATGACATTTTTGAAAGCCTTCTTTCTTGGAAGGTTGCCTATTGGATTAACTCCTAGCCTTCTGATTAAAGTACAGCTAAACATGTTTTAAGGGAGAAAAAAGATTAATTCTCTCTCTCTCTAGTGATTAACTTCAACAGAAATGTGTGGTAATCTGCCACTACCCTTGGTTTTCTTATGGGTCACTAGTGGAAAAAGAATTCAACTCAGAAAATGTTTATCACAGTCTGAGTCCTGGGCCCAGTGCTGATTGAAAGTAGGAGAATCCTTGTGAAAAGGTCGTCCCCCTGGCATCCATGGAGGAGTTTGCATCATAAATCCTCACCCATTGAGTTTTGTTCCCTTTTAAAGTCCAGCACTTCTTGCAGCAAGGAATAAGTAATCTAGTTTACAGAGAACCTATCCTGCATGCCATCAACAAGGCTGATTTTGACAATGCTGGCAATGTGCCAAATTTAGCCCAACTCAAGAGTTTGCTTCCTAACTTGGCCTGGTAGAGTCTAACAGAATTTTCAGACTCTTCCCCATGATTCTGCTAATTGTAAATTTGACATCATGGGTACATCCTGGCAATGGAGGAAAGGTAACAATACCAGTAATGCTTAAAACCAGACATCCTCAACCCTTTAAGGTAATAATTACCACCATCTAAAAGAATGAAATAGTCTCAGTGGTGCTCAGGAAATTATGGCTAGACCCAGCTTGCCTCACAAACTGTATCTTCATAGTTGACCACTCTTTTTCTAGAAGCAAGACCATTGAAATCTTTCTTAAGTATCCCATTTAGCCAGTTCGAGATAATCATACTGCTAGGTCTATTTATGGTTTTCAGGAAATGCTACCATCAAACGTTACTGTCCTGGATCACAAAATACAGCTGAGTCATTTGCAGGCTGTACCAACCAGACCATGAAAGAAAAAAACATTGTTGTGAACTATTGTTTCATTAAAGCAGCCTGTCTGATAGCGTGTAATGTGTCACAAATTAGGCCATACATGCCTGCATTCACCTCAGAAAGTTTTCTGCTATGCGAGTCATCCTTTTCCTAGAACCATCATTTAGGGTCAGAGAAGGGACGAGCAGCAGGAACAGAGCAAAACACTAGATCACTGTGGAGTATTTCAAAGCTTTTTTCCACTAGGGTGTCCATTCTTTTCTGCCAGTGTGGTTATTGCTAGGTACAGTTTAAGGGTCAATCGCGTATTCCATTATGTCGGTTCTGCATAAAAAAGGAACAAAGAGATGGTTCCTCTCAGAGAGAGCCTGACGTGAGCTCTCAGGGAACACCTAAGCTGGCATTCAGCTGCAAACCTCTGTCAGTGGTTTCAAAGCTGTTTCCACAGTCTAGGGATTTTTTTCTGTGTATTTTTTCACACTGTCAAGATGCTATCACCCACCCATTCAAGTTAAATGATAACAAAAAATGACAGCTCTTACAGCATTTCTGTTCCTTCCATTTCCGAATCCAGCTGAGGTACTAAATGGGTTGAAATTCCCAAAGTTGCAAGGACTTCTTAAAGGCCGTTTAGGTCCAATAAATAACATCACTAAGCAGCATATGAGGCCTTTTCTATGACATAATACTTTTGGCCACAAATGCCAGTCAGGGCTGGCAGGCAGAAAGACTTCGGTGATTTTGCACAGCCTGTCTTCCACTCTATGTTACATTTGTCATTGTCCTGCCTGTCCTATAGCTTTGATTGCTGCAGTGACCAGCAAGATATACAGACAATGAATTGTATTACAAATACCATATCTAAGCTTACCAAAAGGAAGTAGTAGTAGTATTAACAAATAATACGCTTCTCTAGTAGTAAATAAGCAAGAAATAAGATGTGGTTTATTAAAAATGTAAGAATTATTTGCTTATCTAAATGCTCAGTTTTGTTAGAAAAAAGCCATGGAGCCTTACAGCAAAACCTAAACATTGCATCTAATTACTAATAGGGATAAAACATACATTTTTAAGTTATCTTTATTTTTTTTTGTTATTGTACATAATTATCAGCTATAAACTAGCATGTCACAGTCTGAGGATATACAGATCTTGAGCTGTATTCTTCATTTTTCCCCCAGTATGAAAATAACGATCAAAATATTTAGCACGTGTATAAAGGAACAAACCCTCACACTTTACAATTAAACTCTGATACTCGTAGCTACAGGTTGTATTCGAAGCCAGATGTTAATCACAGTTCAGTGGATGACTGGCTCTTTGTATAAATGACAGCAATGTGCATTGAGATAACAGTCCTTAAGCAGAAGCTGATCCCCCTTGCAAGAGTTATAACATCCTTCACTTAAGCACAAGCACAGCATTCCTCGTGGATAGGTCTTCATATTGTGGCTTACAGTAAAATTTCTTATGCTTCATATACTCGGGTCCAACATATGTTAGTGTACATAGGCATTTCTATGCTATGGAACACTGGCTGCAAATTAGCGGGTTAGAAGTTATCGTTTAGCTTTTCTGTCTTTATTCGTTTTCAGTGCTGCAGTCACTGATGGCAGTTGCACAGAGAGATAAATAGAGACTGAATAACTGCTAGCTTAGGTGCTAGCTTGAAAGTCAGGACACAGCAGTTTTATTTGTTGCAGGGAGCGAGAGAGAGGAAAAGAGGAGAAATTAAAAGTAATGTCGGATTGGACAACCACTCATCAGAGTAACAAGCAAACCAGATGGCCAACGTGGAGAGATTTGAGGAAAAAGCACTGAGCAGTGAGGCCAAAGGACAAGGCTGTTGGACCACATGGTGTCTGCAAAACACCACAAGTGCTCCCACCAACACCAGTTACAATACTGTGGGGTTTTTGTTTTCCTGTGTATTTTTCTCCTGGTTAGGAGAAAAGCCTGGCTGACAGATGCAAATACCTGTAAACTTGAAGTTAAATACTGCTGGTTTCTGGAATTTTCTTTTTTCCCTTTCTGCAGACAAGCTAAAACTGGTATTGGCAACACACATCACAGCTCTTTTCTGGTGTATTCTCCACTCCCCAGGCTAATTACCCCTTTCCCTCAGGAAATACATAGCACTGTCCATCACACTTTGGAAAGTGACACAAAATGAACACAGAGCATGAAGTAAGAAGTGAGCATTTGTTAGAGAGCAGATGTAGCCTCCCCTTCGCTAGGGACCTCACGTTGTGCTCTGTGAGGCATTGCTCTGTGTCATTAACCCTCTTCCTATACCTTGTGCCTATGGAGAAGATGTGTGCCACTTAGCCAGTCCTCATGATCTCAGCTGAGCAAAGACTTCCTCAGGTGGAAACCTGGGCAAGGTTCTTTATTTGTCTTTAAACCTTTCATAAATGCACCTTATTTTGACAAGGGCACAACATGAAAAGAAACATGTGCTCTGTGGGGATTGACATCATGCTGCAGTTCAGATACCAGGAGACCCGAGCCAGAGAGGGCTTCATTCTCCTGTATGGATGCAGAAGAAGTCACTCAGACCTCTTGAGGATCTGCCTCAGTTCTGTGTATGGATTCTGATATCTGGTTCCATAGAAATAACATGGACTGTTGACTTCTGGCTCAAAGGTGTAGTTCTTATTTCAAAGCAAGGAATGGATACATCACATGTGTGTGTGAGCTAACACCAGATTGTAATCTCACTTTCATACAGTTTGAAAAGTTTTGACACAAACTTTTTCAGAATTTTGTGGAAAGACTCACAATAACTTATCTGGAGCCTCCCTGTCTTGCCATCATACCTGTTCCTCAGATTTCTAACACACAGAGAGTATCACTGAATTTGATGGGGATTTCCTAATCACCTGTGAGCTGTGAGCCAGAGTCTTATTTGAGAGCAGCATTATCATCAAGACCCTGCAGGTATGGGATGTGGTTACAGCGGCATTTCAGGGGATTCACACAAATACATTCATGAATATGCCAGTGCAGTCCCATTGGAGGTATTTGTTCAAAGGCTTTGGAGCCCTCTGCCTGATTGATTACATGCCACCAGAGGCAGGATTTACATTGGCTTTCAAAGGCGGGACAGTACTTTAACACAGCAACAAAATCAATTCAGCAGCTCCTCATAAGACTGCAGTTTCATGAATACCAGTGTCCTGGTTTTGACCAGGATGGAGCTAATTTTGTCTCCAGAAGCTACTGTGTTTTTGATTTAGTATGTGAAGAATGGTGATAGTATGCTGCTGTTGTTTGTTGCTGCTGAATGATCAAGGACATTTTGCAGTTTCCCAGGTTCTGCTGATGTGCAGGTGCAAACACTTGGGAGGGCACAGCCAGTATTGATTCAAACTGGCCAAACAGAGTATTCCATACCATAGATGTCATGCCCGGTATAAGTGGGGGTCAGCTGGTGGGCCACTTCCTTTCTTTTTCCCTTTTTTTGTTCATTTATGTTTTCGTTTGCTTGTTTGTCTGTTCGTTCCCTCGCGCTCTCTCTGGAACTTGCTGTTCTGGGATGGCTGCGGGGGAATATCCCTGCTCCCTGGATGCTGGTCGGGATGGGCTGTGCTGGTCCTCAGGTGGTGAGAAATCGTGCATTGTTTGTTTTAAATATTCTATTATGGTTATACTTTATTGTTATTAGCATATTTTTTAATATATAGTATAATTATTATTTTTTCTTTGCTGTCTTGGTGAATTGTTTTTATCTCAGCCTACAAGTTTTCCTTTCTCTCTGATTCTCCTCCCCACCCCACTGAGAAAAGAGGAGTGAGCAAACAGCTGCATGGTATTGGGTTACCATCTACGGTTAAACTATGACAACCAGGAAAACCACAAGGTTGGAGATAGAGAGATCAGGACATGGTGTACTAGCATTGTAACTTGCAATGCTAAACATTTCTGAAAAAATTCAGAAGTATTAAATTCAGAGCACATACTGAGAGGCAAAGAGCAGGTCATGGCAGGTTATGATCCTGTTCATGGGTTTAACATTTCATTCTTCCAGTGGCCAAGAGTTTACAGAAACCAAGATAAACCATCCCATTTCATAAAATTGTCAAGGGCAGGCTCTTGAAACAGTTTGCTTCAGTCTAAGTTTTGAATTAATGTGCTCTTTACATCACTACCTCTTTGATTTATTCCAAATACCATAATGGGACTTTAAAGTTATCTGCCATTTTGTCCTCTCTCTTTCTGGATCAGATTACAAAAGTGGATTAGCAAAAGCCATGCTGCGACTCCACCAATCTGTTTTTACAGGAAGGTGTAATAGGCATCACTAATTTAGTGAATCGCTTCTGCCATGTTTTTTGGTTTTGTTTTCATTTGGGTTTCTTTGGGTGTTTTTTTTCTTTTTTTGATGGCTTAATTCAGGAAGTAAGGCTAAATTAGAATCTTCCCACCCTTTGCCTGACACATCCCTTTCACTGCAGTTTGCAGAGGTGGCAAAAACTGGCACATTACTCAGGGTGCTTTGCACTGTCAAAGCTCTGGCCCAGCCAGACGCGTGGGTGCAGGACCAGCAGAGAGGCCTTCCCCTGCTGCACCTCTCTTCCTCATACCGTACAAGCGTGCTGATGGTAAAAGGCCTGCAGCCTGTTTGTCCACCAGTCCCTTCTGCTCGTGTGACTGGAACCAGGGAAAAAATGGGGGTATAAGAGCACTGGAAGTTTTGAAAAACAGGTTAGATGAAAATCTTCCTAAGATATTTTTGAAGGGCTGAACCTCCTTTTGAGGTGCTGGTGGTTTAGATACTTCCTGGGAACCTTTCCAGCCCTATTTTGCTATGACTTCTTGAAAGCAGACTTCATACACTGCTTTTGCTGGCTTGATCAACTTCTCTTCTTCTAGCAAAGGAGATTACTAATTAACAAAGGTAGTCCGGGCACTGTGATCAGCAAGATAGAATACATCATGCCTCTGTGGAGATACTGTGTGTGGCTGTGATGGTACAGTATTGAAACAGAGAGTTATCTGTTTGCCTAGGACACTGCGACCATTGCTCTGTGCACTCAGCTGAGAAGCAGACCACATCCCTGTAGACGGAAGTACGAGGAGTGCGTTACTCTAAACGTTCATGTGGAGAACCACATTGCAGTGCTAGATGCGTTTCTATAACAAAGTAGGTCATCTTCCTTTCTCTGCAGTCCTCTAATGATTCCCACTTTTCTTTTGAGGTTTTTCCCTTCATGATCTCTCCCTAAGCAGCTGTCTGCTTATGACTTTTTCCATCTTACCTACCAATAAGGCTATCATTCACAGCCTACTTCCCACTTATGTCATGGGCAACTTAGCAGTTTCTTCTTGTCAGTGGAACATCTTCCCTGAACTGACAGTCACCTCCTCCACAGCCCCCTTTTTTTTTTTTTTTTTCCCAGAGATGTCTAGTAAGGCACTTGTTTTGCAGCCTAGCTTTTAAGTCATTTCTCCAAGTAGTCATTAGTGTCAATAATGGGTATCACTTTGGTGCAAATGCAACATCCATCCTTGCGCAGATTTTGCCCTCTTGTTCGTGGTTTAAATAAGCATGCTTTTTTTTTTTTTTTTTTTTTTTTTTTATTGTTCTCTCAGAAAACAGTTTCTTCCAGGCCAGGTCACTCATTTGTCACTTTAAACCAGCATCTGCAAGGGCTTATAGCTTCCTTTTTGTAGAAAAAGAGCACATGACACAATGTGGATACAAATGATACATTTCAAATGCAGTAAGGTCCTACAGCCATTAATGTAAATACTGAGTGTATCTAGTATTTTAGAATAACCTTTATCTTTTTACATTAAATGTCTACTTTTGTTATGCATTTGTTTTTGTTTTCCTTTGTACTTGCACACTTACTGATCATGTGTTTTTTAACACTTGACTTTTCCATGCCCTGACTGTATTACACTTTTCTTTCTTGACCAAAATATGTTTTTCATTTTATCTAGTCCTGTGAAAATAATTCAAAAGAACTTCCACTCTCTAGATTCCTTAAACCCTCTATGTTCCCTGCTGCTACCAAGGTTATACAGAACATGAGCACCAAAACAATTTGCTTAGAATTCTGTTCTTGCTTTTTTGAGTTGGTGATATTTTCCTTCTTCTTTAGCATTTATTGAGCGGATCACTTTTAATTGAGAATGTTTCATATAGTCTATGAGATAAATTAAAAATAAATTTTACAGGATTAACTGACTTAACAGAATCCATGTTAACAAAACAAAGGTGCTTTACTTACCTTGGCACTGAGGTAGGAAACCTGACCTAGATGACAAAGATATTTGGGATAACGGGAATAGAAACAGAACCACAGTACTTCTAAATGTTTTACTAGAAGCTATGGAGAACAGGTACAGTAACTCTTGGTAACTTTTCAAAGATCATGGGGATATTTCAGCAGACCATTCCAGATTCTGGCAGAAGTTGGTGTAAAAAACAATGAATGCAAAGAATGCTGTATGGACTCTCTCCCCACTGGTTATATATAATTTTTTTTAATTATTTTTTTCTGGTCAAGCATATGAAGAAGAAATAGTTAATAAATAGTTAATAAATGATGTAGAGAAATTGCAAATTTCAGAGCTTCTTTTAGAATTCTAAAAAAAAAAAAAATGCAGGGAAGTAAGCTAGATGCTTTAAAAGAGTCTGCTTTGTGACACTTTAAAAGCTGACACAGTGCTTTAGAAAGAGAAATCCTGTAACTCCGGTAAGTCACAGGCTGAACTAATTAATGTATGTGATAATATGAGACATGCAATCTGGCTTCTAAATTAACAGTCAAGTTCATTGTGATCAATGACAAGCTATGTTATATAGCATGCTTTCTCTTATTGCTGAGTCTCTTGGGGCAAATTCTCAGGAACTAAACTGTGATCCAGGGGCCTGGGAACCTTTGGGACCCCTGAAATGATTAGAACATTGAATGAAGGACTGTCAGGTCTCCTCTGTGGGAGAAAGCCCCTCAGTATGAGCAAGCTAGTAAAATGGTAGCAGGCAGCTAATAAAAATGGTGATCAGGGACCAACTACTTGCCAAAGCTAATGTTCAGACAGCATCCGGATAATACAGGGTCTGATATTATGCCAGCCATATCCCTCTTGGGCTTCTTAAGCATTGTGTGTTAGCCCTACATCTGAGACATCTGTTACCGAAAGCTTAAAGACATGATGTGCTTGAGGTGAGCACAGGCAAGCAGACACAAGTTTTTTTCTACCTGTGCTTTGAGAAAGCCAAGCTTTGGGCTGCTTTTATGTGGGCCTTTGGTTTGATTGAACTAATTATTGCATTGGGAATGAAATGGTAAACTTTCCAGAAGACAAGGAAGAGATACATTTTGAAAGACGGGTGCTTATGTGGGAGAAAGCTGGACACGGAGCAGGCAGCGTCCCTCTAGGCAACTTTCTGCACGCTGAGTAATAAAAGCAGCAAGGAGAGACAGGCAGTCAGAATATGCATTGGGAAGGTGTGCTCCACAATGTACACACCCCTGAATTTTCTCTGTGTTCCACCTTTCTCCCCTGCCTGTGGTCAGCATTATGGGCATTACCAGAAACTAATTTCCATTGTGATTTATGTGGACACTTAAGTTAGAAGAGTCCAGGAATGCGAGTCCAGGAGCCATGATCATGCTTATAGGAAATAAGCTGGGACACTGACAATTTACAAAGCCCAGTCCCTTTGGAGAGCACCCTCTTATTTACAGTTGCTATTTCTGTGCCAGGGCAATCAGGCCAAGTCCTCACCCCCAGCTCCCCCTGGACACAATCCTTCCTGTGTCCAGTCCGTGTGCATAAGCATAGAAACAAGGAAAAAAAGCCAGTGTCTGAGTCACCAGACTGCAACCAACTACTCTGTGTCCCTGTCCTGAGGCAGGATCAGATATGCCCATGGCCCATATAAATGCCTATAGCTTCTGCAGCTGTTCCTTAAATATCTATCTCCAGGAAGAGACAGAGGTTCTGAGCATCCTCAGTCAGTCTGCTCCTGTGCCTCCTGCAGCTCACTTCTCCTAATGCCCTGTCTGCATCTTTGTAGGTATACTTCCACATACTTATATCCTCTTAATGCCCACCTCACACTGCTTTTTGAGGCTGACTAAGCCTATTTTTCCACACAGGCCATTTTTTTTCCAGCTGCTGGTAATCCTCATTGCTGTCCTCACCTGAGGGGAAAGGATTTCTTCCCATCTTACAGATCTTATTTTTTTTCAGTACGACATTGTCTTTTTTCTTTTTTAATGTGGCGATTATTGTATTATATATGGCTCCTGATCCACACTAACCCTTCAGTTTCTTGTATGAAGAACTGTTCCTTTCCTAGTGTTGTCAATGATGCTATATATGTGTAATACCTTGCTGCTACTCAATTTTGGTTTATTTTCAACAATTCAGCAAGCTACCTTAGGATTTTAGACCTGTTTTTCAAGGTATTTGTGAACCTTCACAGGCTTTAGTTTATCAACATCTCCACATGGGTCTTGCTGAACAATGGAGCAGGTGACCCAGGAAAATCTCCCGGCTGAATTCCACTTGACATCATCTTCTGGTTTTATAATGGACCATCTAGAACAGCCCAGAAGCAGCTATCCAAAAAATTTAACACTAATCCACAGAATTTCCCAGGTTTATTGCAGACTTTTCCCAGAAAATCACAGGTTCTCTGGCACTTTTATAAGAATGTATTGTCAGGTAGTGCTAGATAACTTACCAGTGTCAAAATCAAACAGTATACCATTTCTTCCATAACCACAGGGACAGCAAATACTCTATTGCAGAAGAAAACTAAATTGGGTAGACACAATTACGTAGACACAACCTCATGAAGTTCAACACCAGCAAGTGCAGGGTCCTGCATCTGGGTAGAAATAGCCCCATGGACCGGTACAGGTCAGGGGCTGACCTGCTGGAAAGCAGCTCTACAGACAAGGACCTGGGAGTCCTGGTGGATGACAAACTAACCATGAGCCAGCCATGTGCCCTGGTTGCCAAGAGGGCCAATGGTATCATGGAGTGCATTAAGAGTGTGGCCAGCAGATCAAGGGAGGGTCTCCTCCCTCTACTCTGCCCTGGTGAGGCCCCATCTGCAGTGCTGTGTCCAGTTCTGGGCTCCCCAGTTCAAGCAAGACAAGCAACTACTGGAGAGAGTCCAAGGGAGGGCTACAAAGACAATGAGGGGACTGGAGCTTCTCTCCTCTGGGGAAAGGCTGAGGGAGCTGGGGCTGTGTAGCCTGAGGAAAAGAAGACTGAGAGGGGACCCCATCAATGCTTATAAATACCTCAAGTGTGGGGTTGGACTAGGTGGTCTCCAGAGGTACCTTCTGACCCTTGACATTCTCTGATTCTGTAACTTGCTCTCCACAAACTCCTACTCACCTCCTCATTATATACCAAGAGTTTAACAAACAGTTTTTTATGGCTTTTGAGTTTGTGGGCACAGAAGTCACCTTCTTCAAACTTCAGTCTTTCTCAGCTTGCACTGTGTTTAAATGGCAGCTGAAGGGTGTATAGTGACATGAGATTTCCAGCTGCCCATCTTCAGGAAGTTTCTCCCTCTTAAGTCTGGAGAAAAAAGGCAGGTTTGTGTCTCACAGAGAAGTAACTCCTCCACCTCTGGAACAGATGCCTGTGAAACTCCTTCCATGTGTAACTGGCTACTGATGCTGTCACTGGTACTAGCCACAGTCAAAGCCCATCCAGAACTTGAGTTTCCTTCCTGGGTAAGTTATCAATTATTTTAACAACATGGTTCTTGACACACCTTCTCCACCTGGATTCTCCACCTGACCATTTGTCTTACACTGCTCGTCAGAAACTATTTCTAAGGCTCTTTGCTCTGTCAGATTTGGTCAAAATAAGCCAGGAGCTCTGAAGTTATCAGAGAAATGCAGTAGTCTGATGATGCTCCCCATGTTTCCATGAGACACCATGTCAGTATCTCCAGATAGAGCAGGCTGAGTGACAGGACGATGTATGAACCAATCCACCATCTGTTTTTGACATCTTGCCAACTACAGACATTAAGTCTGAGTAACACTCTTGAATTATACTTATGCTTTTACACAACAGTTATTTCAACTTCAACCACATCCGGTTGATGGGGATCCGCAAACATCTCAAAGAAGGTCTTTTACGAGGAGTGAGAGGAACTGGAAAAGGGAAACAGCAGGGGAGGGGCAGGTGCAAGGCTAAGATACAGCCACTACCTCCCTCCATAAGTTGGGAGCACAGTATTGGGTAACGAATACCGAAGATTCACATTTTGTTCTCCCAAATGTACTCACTCTGACCCAGTTTTCTGGATTTGTGGAAACACAGGCCCCTCATTTTTAGCCATTTCTTGGTACTTGTCCCTGTTGACTAAGAGGCTTGCCGTTTCCAAGTATTTGCTCTACTTGCAAAAAAAATCAGTTTGCTCAGCAAAGTAATCTCCATCTCATTAATTAATGGTCTCCTTCCTCTTTTAAGAGTCAGAACTGATGTTACCTGTGTGAGGGAGAACTTACCCTTACTATAGACTGTCCTGCTTCAAGGCATTATATTGGCAGCTGTATTCTTCTCCACAAACACAATATATGAAAAGGCAAACAATATTTATTCCAAATACAATTTAATGTTTCAAAGTATATTACATGCTTTCCACAAACATTCAGTATACAGACTTTAACAGAGATGGAAAAAAAAAACCCCAACACCACTCCTTACATACTATTTATTGAGTTTTTTAGTGACTGTGAACGGGCAAATGTTTGCCATGACTGAGAGCTAAACATCTTTTTTTAAATAACCTGAAGAATGATGGATATTACATGTCAATATACAGAATCTACATTATGCCCCACTTACTATGGCATCCCACTAATAAAACTAAAATACTGATTGAATCTACTGACTAGGAACTCAGTCACTTCTTGTCAGCAAGGGAAGAAAGCATTCTGGGGCTTTAAAACCTGAGGATGCATACACATCACTTTACACTCCAACATAATATGGCTACTTGTGCGCATGTCTATTTGTCTGTATCATCAGGGCAGTACACAAACCCCTCTGTATGCCAATCACATACTTCTTTGGGTACTAATGTTATTGTGAACTGGAGTCTTAGTCCAAAGTGCGATCTGTAAAACCGTGAATCTGGTAAAAACGGCATGTTTTTAATTTTTTGAAATAAATGTAGCTTTTGTCAGAACATATTAGTTAATATTAATGTAAAGTGCAGTAGCTACATCTAAAAGTGATGGGGTGCTGTTACAGTGGAATACTCCTACCCAGTTCTACAGTGGAACTTTGAATATCAGATAATACGTTTTGTTCACAGAATCTCCTATGAAGAGCACAAAGGTTAGACTATAGTTAATAAAAATACAGGAGATGATTCTTGGCCTGTACCTGCATTCATTCACCTCTACATGCACTGGTGAATAGCTGAATGCATTACTGCCATTTTTTACATTATAAAATTACTTCTTTAAGAGCAGTCAGACTCCACACAGCAGAAGATAGCAGTTGACAGTGAGTTGATTAGAGCCCTTTGAGTCTGAGAGGTTGCTTTCAAACAAAATATTAAGTAGGAAGGCTCCAGTCATTTTGAATACTACATTATGTCTGCAGTTACTAATTTCCCAAGCAATACTGAAAATAACTTATTTACCATAACATAATAATTAGCAAATAATATCAAAAATCTTACTTAAAGTAGGGCCATGGTTGCATCAACAACCTTAGCTGGGCTCCAGCCAGCAAGTCTATCTGTATAAAGATCTAATCATATGATTTTCAATACCTGAGAAGTGTTTGAGCATTTCATAATTAGGGAGAGAGGAAGAAAAAGAAAAAATCCAGCTGTGTTTCAGAGTAACAAACACTACCGTATCAATTTTTACAAACAAGTTTCATAAAAAACCTACATGACTGTGTGTCCGAAAAACACATTTGTCCCAGACAAATCTACTGGCAAGTGGTATAAATCTTCATTGTTCCACTGGACAGATTTTGCTGCTTTTATGTACTGTCAGTCAATCTGACAGTAGGTTACTTACCTGCTTTGAAGTTCTCAAGACGACAGTCGTATCTCCCACTAACAATTTTGCTTTAAGTTTAACAGCATACACCTTAGCTCTTGTTTCCTAAGCGTAAATTTGAATACAAAAGTTATCTGAAAGGCTCTACAATGCTTGAAAGTTAACTCACCCCGAAGTTTTTCTTAAAAGCCACTTCCCTAAAGATGATGCTGTATCAAGTACATTTTCACATTCATTCAAAACAAGTACAACATGAGACTTCTTAGCAAAGCACAGAGGAAATGGAATTTCCTGGTCTAATATTCAAAAAGGAAATATCACTTATTAATAAAAGTGTACATCCAAAGCCTTAACCCAATTACAGTTCTGATACTAAGTGGAATGTAAGCAGACCCTATTTTCTCCAAGACTGCAGTTATTAGCAGCTACAATTGCTAATATTTGAAAAACATGCCTGCACTTTGCATCATTTTTTAATCAGACCCAGCATAAATTGCTTGCAAGAACCACATCCGTTCCTGAACCTCAACCCAAAAGTACAAACTCAAAACTAACTGGATCTAGACATTCCTTATCTTTAAAAAATAGGCCGAAAACAAACAGATAATTTGAATCTACTATTCTTTTGTAAGAATGCAAGACTCAATGTCACATCATCGCTCACTGAAATCTAAATCTTCAGCTTGTTTTTTAAGCACTTAACTACTTTTTCCTAAGTGTAAGTAGCACAGCACTGGACTATTGTTCATGTCACCTTGCAATGCACTGGTGAGAAGTTAACTCTCAAATTAGATGTCCAACTAGGCACCTATGAGTTTTTATAGTTTAATCACTCTATCAATTCATGCTGACCTGAGCTCTTACTGAAGTTAATGTTCACAATTCTGTGTGAGCTTCCAGGCCAAATTCAAGACCAAACGTGTATGGAGAGGTAGAGAGGGATTTCTGTAACACTTCTGTAAGAGGAAAATTTGCAGCATACAAATGCCCACAGCTCAGTGGAAACACAGAAAAATCCCAAACCCTGAACTCTTATTTGGTTTTAGGGACCGAATCTTCCATCAGCTATTCCTGCATTTACACTGCCTAACTGCACCGATCCAGTTATCCAGTTGCAAACACTTTGCCCAGGTCTCCTGTTGTACTCGGGGAAGCAACCATGTACTCCATGACGCAAGGAGAAGCAGGCCCAGCTGGGAGGAGCATGTGCTTTGAGCACACTCTTGTGGACATGTGCAACCACATCAAAATCAGAGCCGAGAAGAACACAAGATGGCACGTAGGCATCTTGGACAGGCTTCCTTCACAAAGGACTCAAGCCAGAAGTTACAAAATAAGTGAATCAAGCACCAGAGGTGACCTACTGCAGAAACATCACTCCTTGACCCTGGTATTTGAAAAGAGCTTTTACCAACAGAAATGCTACATTGAAAACAGTGCAAAACAGAGCCAACCAGATAAGTTAATGGTTACTTTAGTGTTGGAAACACTACCTTCCTACTTCCTCTCTCCTCTCCAGAGAGGGGAAAGAACACACTTGCCTCCTCTTTCTATGACACCTGAAGTGCTGCATATCTTAGGAAGAAGATAAAATACAATCCTATTCATTTATCATTATTTAAATACTGTCTGTGCTGGAATGTTTAGTTGAAACGCCATCCCCATTCCATGGCCAGCTTCATGTGATCTTCACAGGTGATTTCTTGTGCGCACAGAGGAGGGTGACGTAAGGAACCCCAATGAACGCCCACCTTTCACTGGGCCAGAACTTTATGACAGGGCCCTGCTCAGGGATCTCAGAGGCAGCATCGAAGTAAGCAAAGCAGACACAGCCCAGGTATGCCGCAAGGCAAATCAAAATGTGCCTGAGAAGAGACATGACCCCACCAGCCCCCCCCCAAAAAAAGAAAAAATCAGTAACATGACTTCAGTAAAGCAATTAAATATATCACCATGCTTTAAAATCAGTCTGTCCTTCACCTTCTTTCCCCGAGTACCCCAAAGGGTTGTTATCTGTCCTTTGCATGCAGGCAAAGAGCACAGAGAATAAGGGAAACTACAAAACCATAGCTTTTTCGTCTCTCTGCACCTAACAGATTTGTGTAGAAATGCTGATACATGGCACCTTGAATACGAGAGCACAATTTGCTGGGCAGTAAAGACAAAAGGCATCGAACCCCTTCACTGTTGTCCCCTTTCACCCTCAGTTGTTAACAGCGGAAGTTCAAGCTTTCACAGTCACTGCTTCAGTTCAGCAGTGCTGTGGAATTTTTAGTAACCAGTAGGGCAAGGAATTCAGTCGCAATTAATAAACTTAGTGCCTGAAGAATCTGATCAGGCCAAAGAGCCTCCTAAATCTGCCTTGGATCACACTTGGATAGCGTGAGACATGCTCTGGGCTTATAATCTTATCAGTAATTCTATCTAGCACTAACCAGAAATAGCCACCAGGCATCACAGAAGGGTAATGTGGTGAGGACGTATCACATTTGAATCAAACTGTGGAGTTTATGCACAGCACTTACCATACACAGTGCAAATAGGGGAAGTTAAATGAGGACCAGATCTCACAAAACACTTTGTCACTGATCCAGCAGAAAAGTGCTAGCATCCACCAAAGACCTGAAAAGAGACCCAGTTTGTACACACGCAGGTTTTCACACCTGAGGAGAAAAACACAAAGAAGTTGTTATAAAACAAAACAAAACTTGCTTTGTAATGGCAGCCTGATGCTTTTTGGCTGTGTATATTTTAGGGTGGGATTCATAGTGCCAGGCACATGTCTTTAAAATGGCTCCACTCTAAATATCCTTAACAGAGAAATTTTACTTATACGAAATACAGCTCTAATGGAAGGCGGTGGTGAGGGGCCAGAAAAAAAAAAAAATCTTCTCATCAGTAAATGTGTTTTGGTTATTGTCTTAAATACCAATGTGCAAATAGTGGGCAAACATCAAAGCATTCCCATACCTAGGGAGGGGTATCTAGGACAACTAGTGATTAGTTACACTCGCTGTCTGATAACAATCAGCCACGCAGCACGTGCTCAGATTGTTCATATTTGTCCCTATATAAAGATATTTTTTGTCCCCCTGCAAGTTAGTATTGTACAATGTAACAGTTTCAGAGAACTTCTAAGGTAGGATCCTCTAGGCAGAGTGCTCAAAGAAGCATGCTTTACTACAGGGTGCAGGAATCCACAGAATTCCTCAGGGTGACTAAACTGCAGTTCTTTCCCTCCACAAGAAACCTGACTTGTCCATATACAGGTACACCAGAAAAAAGAGAGCACAAAATATTTGCTGTCTTCACATTCAGTGTAGTCTGCAGTTGACCATCACTGAATACAACAGCAGATGCCAGGATACTTGCAGAGCATTAGCTGTGTTTCAGGTCTACTTAAAAGCTCGTAATTTCATTTCCTTATGTGCTGCTTTGTTCTTTTTCACATCTTGGGACAATCCTAAGAACTGTGCAGCTTTGCTCAAAAGGGATAAAATCAGGAAAAAGGAGGCATCAATATAATCTTCAGGTCCCAAATACTACTAAAGTCAGTAACTTGCTGTCTACCTACATTTGCTATTTTGGGTTTAGGCCTCTTGGTGCCAGCAGAGACAGATCTGCCATTACTGCTTTCTATAAAGCAAAGCTAGACCAGGACATGACCAGCCCTATGTGGTCAAAGGGAAAACATGGCTCAGCTCCCCTGCCTCCTGTAAGAACAAAGCTATGATCTGGGATTTTCCTCCCTGCCTTTTTTTGTTCTTGTTGTTGTTATACTCTCGGTGAATTTCCCAGGGATCTGAGAACCATTTAGTGCTCTTGGACAACTCTTGCTGCAATGAACTGCTCTTCTCAAGTCACTGGTAAGACCTCCCTAAGCACTCCCAAACCTATTAATCAGATGACAGAATAATTTGTTTAAAGTGATTTTTTTGAGCTACATCTCAAGAGTAAACCAGTGAATCAAACCTCTAGCCAGTATAACAAGTAATACTCAGCCTTCATCATGGTTACAGGCCCGTCTTCTCCTTCTACATCCTAGAAGGAAAACAAGTCAGTGCCAAGTGCCCCACAATCACTTCCTCTGTCCCAAGGTCTTCAAGAGGAGCTCCTGTAATCCATACTCTTTTGGCATCTTACACCTCTGCCAAAAAGTTATTGGGAATATCTCCATGCCTCTTCCTCTCCAGTAGATCACCAGTCAATCTTTCTCTCTCTTCCAGTCCAGTCACTCCAGTAGACTCGATGCTGAATCACCAGTTGTCTTCCACACAATTCTCAGGCTCATTCACTGCATCTGGAAGGTGAGTAATGCCTGGCAAATAGGCCCTTTAGGGGAACACTTCGCCTTGTGACAGTCAGAAGCCATTAAGATGTGTATCCCTGGAGGAGGCAGCTAGAATAGGCACGTGCTTCTGTAATGTGTGCACTGCAGTAGTATTTATGGTCCTTGATCTTCTTTATGCATGACTGACCTTGACAACTGGCTAACACAGTGCAGCAGAAACCAAAAAGCTCTTTGGTCCTTCTGCCTTCCACACAAAATACTTGTCAGCCTGAAACCTGTTCTCATTTGATACATATACAGAGTTCTAATTTTTCCAACACTTACTTTATCACCAATTGTCTCCATGGCCACACACAGACTACAAGTCACAGACTACCCTGCATTCACTGTCAGGGAAGTAGTGATGCCAACTCTGTCCCCAAGCTAAAATTTGTCACTACGCCCTTCCACACCTATGAGACGATCTCCAGCTATTCATTTGGAGGAGCACAGGGGCAGAGAATGACTCCTGCCTCTCTGTGGTGGAAAAGCAGAACTGCCACTGGTAACAGCCTTGCTAAGGGAGCCTAGCTAAGCATTCAGAAAAAATAAAAACTTACACAGAGTGCTTTGTCTGGGAACACTTTTCTGAACGTATTGCAGCAGCAGAAGTATACCTGACTCTGGTATACTAAAAGCTAAGGAATTAGTACAGTGTTCCCTGTAGGATATTTTTTTCACTCTTGAAATGCTATTTCAGTTGACATTTTAACAGACGTTTGAGATTAAGAAAGTACTAAGGCTGAGCAGAAGGCACCTTTATAGCTACTGGATTAATGACAGAAAAGCTACCAACTGCCTAATCTTGTTGACAGAGGATTTTCTTCAGTGTCCTTTGCACAAGTCGGTTTTAGGATCTGGCATTTCTTTTATAAGCCATCTATAAGTAATGTCAAATTCAAAATCATCGTACCTATCTTTATTATTCAAAAAAGTGCTTCAACTACCAGCTAAACTGTAATTTCCTCCACAACAATGTCATCACAAAAGTTGTTTTCATAACAAAAACACCTACCCAACTGCCACAAAAATTAATATTCCACATAGCATATAAACCAGAATGGCTTTTCTCTTAGGCCTGAATCCTCCAACTCATTTCACAAACCACCAAGACAGAGTCAAAGGACACAGTTTGCCCAAGATGGCTTCAAGATTGTCTGTGCTGTATACTGTAAAAGAGGCTTATTTCTCTGAAATAGTGTCTTTACTTTTAAAGAAGGCTACAAGGAGCCCAAAGAAAAGAAATGCAAGGAGATACCAAGTTCTAGAGCACAGCTACAAAAATTCTTCCTTTCATTCTCTTATGAGACACCCCAGTAAGAAATACATCCAAGATTTGGCACAGTTTTATCAGTAAAACTATACTGGTAAATCCTCCTTACCTTGGAGGATTCATACTACTACTAAACAGCCAGATAGCATGGACTCCTTCATAAAAGAAGGGGGAAAATTGTTATTGGTCAAAAACCACCGCTATATTAAGCATATCAGGCTTAATTCTCTCCCATTAATGCTAAGGCAGATTTACAGTCTTCAGTTAGACACACAACTGTTCATAAGAGCAAGATGCTAAACCATGTTCCTAAAGGGGCACATGCATGGATCAATTTTGTACATTTGACAGCTAAAACTAGACTGCTGCAATGGGTACTTGTGCATTCTGACAAAGCAAAGGGTCTGTGTACTGAGAAGACAGAGGCTTTCCTGGACCTGTCTGAAGGACAAACACATGCAACTGCATCCCATTTAAGATAAGAGGCTTGGCCTCAAACATCCAGCTCCTTTAGTTAGTGACCATGCCTGTCAATATCTGACTAGTTTGTATATCAAGAGGAGAGGACAATTAACCTGCATGGTTAAGAGTTCAAGGCTGCAAAGGAAAACTGAAAACTTACTCGAAGAAACTTCCCCAATGCAAAAGCGGTCACAGAAATGGCATAAATTGTAACGACAGGTTTGCTCACTACCACCATCAGGTACTGCTATTTATTTTTACAAACTTAACACTAGATGCTGCAGAAGACTACCCTAAGGCAGAAAGACTGAAGCACAATGAGGAGAGTACAGCCTGATGATCTGTACAATGCTCTTGGATTTTCTGCAATCACCCATCATAGAGTCTTCAGCTCCTGCAGCAACTGTGCTTCAGATGGGCTGAGGACAAGCTTGCTGAGGAGACAGGGGACTGTAAAGCTTCCTACTTGCCACTGCTTTCACCACAATGAGGAGATGTAATGCAAATACCACCTGGATGCTGGCAAGAGACATGAACCCAACCCATTTCTTTTATTTCTCAATAAGCATGGACACTGACCATTCAAACTACCACTGAAACAGAACCTGTCAGCTGAGGGTCTGAAAGAGTCATTCATGCTGCTGTGACCCTACTCTAGTCTTAAAGAAATTGGATCCCTCAAAGCTTGCATTTCCATTTGCACCTTTTGCCTGTATAATGTATGGTGTTCTCGGTTTTAATGCAAACAGCAGTTACTTAAATACCAGAGTTTCTGCAAACCCTGCTGTGCCCCAGCCATTTTGCTATCCAAGGGACTGGGCTGGTACACATTTCCAGCAGCCTTATCTTCCAGTGTCATGGCACCACCAACAACCATACCAGCTTTTCTTCAAACCAGCGCAAGCTGCTGGATGCTGATTAACTGTGTGATACATTTTGACATATACATCTCTTTAGACCCTAAGGAATATTTAAACTTTTAACTATCTTAACCTTTCAGTCCAGGGAACAAAGGAACTGTAGGCAACCTGCAACAATGAAGCAGGGCTCCCTCACAGACGGATTTCTAACAGGAAAATCAAATATGAATGGACAGACCTGAAGCTAGTGTGAACCTTCACTGCTCAAGGCTCAGATGTCAGATAAGCAACAATATGCTAGCATCTATCTGCATGGGGAGATAGTTACACACCTGATGATGACTCACTAAATCATACTCATTTCATGACATTATAATCTTGATGGTTATTTGGCTTGGACCCCCAAACCAAAGGATCCACATCCACCTTCTCCCTGATACCATCCCATAGGAGAGCTTTTTTATTTTTTTATTTTTTTAATGAAAAACATGAAGGGATTTGTTTGGACAGAAATGAGAAGGAAGTTTCACAATTTCTCTTTCAAGGATAAGTATGCACTTAGCTACCTTTTGCTTTTTTGATCATCTCCCACCCACAATACTTCCTAGCATACACTCCACCCTACCAGCTCTGCATTTAAGAATGTAACACACTTTTGTGACAGTATTATCTCCTCATCAAGCACAAAGGAGAGAAAATTCTCATTTGAAAACACAGTGCCTCTGATTCACTAGAATTATGTAGACGACTGACACTATCCTAGAACAGGAGTAACAACAGGGAGTTTTGGTCTAAGACATCCCAAAATTCAGCATGGAACAAAAAAAACTACTCTGGAGGCTTTTCTCCTTCCTTCCTTCCTTCCTTCCTTCCTTCCTTCCTTCCTTCCTTCCCTAAATACCTGTTTCACACGAATTTCCACTGCAGACTGCTGGGACTTGGATGTATAGCCCCCTACGAGCTGTGGTAGTAAACAGTGGGAAAATTGCAGGCATTTTGAATAATGTTTACATTATTTTTCCTCCTGCAAAAAAGGATGAGATGACTTCTCTCCTCTGGGTTTATAAGAATATCTGTCATGTATATCTCCTAAGGATCAGCATAGCTTAAAATAAAACCTTTAATTATTTGCCTTTTGCACTTAGGAATTAATCAAAAAATATCATAGGTATTATATCATCCCAATGCGTAATTAAAAGGGCCATATGTCACTTTAGGTCCCTTTTCAATCACCAATTCAAAAGAACTTTTATTTGTGTCCTTAATTCTCGCTCAAAAGACAGACAGGGAAACTCCACTAGTCAGATATGACCTTTCAGGAGTTGTTTTAAAAAGCAAGTATCTGTAGGCATACCAATTCCTAGATTTGATGCAACAGTATTCAAACTTACCAGACACTAACTATCTGTCCTTTTTAAGTTTCTCAGGAGCTCATGCCTGGAAAACTGATACGTAGAGAGTTCACATAAATTATTCAGTGACAAAACTAGACCTCCATTTGCCCTGTCAGTAGTACCCTGGTGCTTTCATCAAAATGAGATACTTCCGCCAATATTCTTCAACTACTGACCTTGTCTACAACTAACTTGTGTGCTGTTTCCCAAGTTTCTTTGATCATAGAAATAAATGTTGCTCAGTAGGATGTCTAATGAAAAAAGACTCATACACGCCTTTACAAAACATTGTTAGCAGATGCTTCCACTGTATGGAGAAGCAGTGGCAGAACAGGGTAAGCTAGCAAACAGGAGAATCTCTGTTCTAACAGGAGCAATCAGAATCCAAACATTTGGGGTCCTACTCTTGTTTCTTTTGATGGACAAATACAATATGTAAGAGCCAACATAAGTTGTAAAATCCTTCTCAGACACAGGAGAAGAGGGGGAAAGGACAAGTTTGTATGCTGATACTCATCTGTTCCTTTCTGAAGTGGGTGAAAAGATGCAAAAAAAAAGTCTCTGAACAGCTGCTGATATCACTAACATGGTAGGACTCTAAAATGCAAAGTACAGTCTCAGTTTCTTCTCTATTTGCATTCTGGTTTTATAGTTTGTAAGGGTCTGACTGATAGCTATCATCTACATCTAGTGATTAACCTTATCTCTTTGTCAGTCTGACTCCATCATATCATTCATGTCAGAAGACAAAGTGGAGTTAAGACTCACAGTACAACTTTAAGGGCTGGAACGTCTTCCACGCATGCTTGGGCCTTGCTCCACACTCCCTCTAGTATCCAGACTGTGTTACCTCACACTTATGCAGACTATACAGCAGAAACAGTGTCAGTAGAGTGAAACCCTTGCCCTGATTCCACAATAAACAAACAAATTTAAGTTAGATCAGGTTGCAGCAAGAGATGTGTTACAAGAAGACAGACAATATCTGACCTAGTATAATGGCCTAGGGGGGAAAAAAAAAATGTCTGAACAGGCAGAGCAAGTTTATATCAGATATGTGCTTGCATGTGGGAGAAGCATTTCTGATCTGCTACAACAAACACTGAAGCCAGATCTAGTGTATCATCACATGGTGGCCTAGGGATCTCAGAAGGCAACGCTGCATTCAGGAGAAATGTACTCACCTCTTCAACTCAGCAATGAGCAAAGCTGTGCAGGGAACACCCAGAGTCATTAGCGAGATGTTGTTGATGGCAGGCTTAATGAAGGCGAGGCAGGTAGTAACTCCGGACAGGACACCCACAGCAGCTTTAAACCGGCTCCTGAATAGGGTTTTTTGGGGGAGAAAAACTGCTTTTAATTCAAAACTTTTAATTGCTAAACCCAGAAATCTTAAAATTATTTTAATAATGTAATAAAATTTAGGTTTTTCTAGGTGTGTTCATGAGGTGCAATGACAATATGCATAAAATGGATGTGGATCTTGCACAGATTTCCATATGCACGCAGAGTTAATCATACACACAAATCCTTGCTAGACTGTGGTCTTCTGAAGCAGCCACGTGTATGTATACATATGCATGCACACACCCACTAATCACTGGTTTCAAAAACCAAAGGCCACAGTCCGATTTTCTTCCTCCCACAGTAAATCAAGAACAAGTCCATCTCTGCACACAACCCTGTACTTCCTCAAAGCAGTGTTGTGTCATCATTCTTCAGGTTTTTAACATAGATTTTTAGGATATTTTATTACCATGAATGCCACAACTTCTGGAGCCATGTTACAGTCTGGTTTATTTTCCTTTATCTCTTCTAAGCCTTAAAGATACTGAAAACTAAAAGGTAAGTGAGAACATTTCTTTTAACCAAATTCAACAGTAGGTGAGGGATTCCATCATTCTTTAAAGATTACAGCTGGTATATTCTTAGCATAACTGCAATCACAATTGGGC
Organism: Podiceps cristatus; assembly: GCA_000699545.1. NCBI lineage: Eukaryota > Metazoa > Chordata > Aves > Podicipediformes > Podicipedidae > Podiceps > Podiceps cristatus. Next base: position 26,606 of record KL266209.1, read on the forward strand.
CCTATATAGACAGCCTGAGAACTTTTAAATTAAATATATCTTAACTGTTAAAACTTCAAGTTTGGACTTTAAACAACCTACTTCCAGTCTGTGACAGGACTATGGCAGACAGAGGATCATCACGCTGCCCTTCAACTACTGGCCCATAGCTTGGTAAAACTAGCTGCTCTCCAAGGATGGCTCTTCAGTCCTTAATTCTATGTCTGAAAGAGGGGCTCAGTATACCTGTGCAGCACCATTCCCTGGCCACAAGTGTCATGACCTTCACCCTCACCTACCTCATTCCATCTCCCTTCTACTTTAAAGTTTTTCTTTCTGCTGGAAGGCAACAAGTTACTCAAGTAAGAAGTTCTCATCTGATGTGAATGCCTTAATGACTGAAGACACAGAACTTGGTCATGGCAGATAATAACATCTGCAGCATTGAAAATCCAGAGTGTGATAAGGATGAAGAAAGTGAAGACCACACCAGTGAGCACAAGATAGATATAATATTACAGGATTAGCTAGACAACGCAAAAAACCCCAAAATTTAAACCAAACGTGTTCTGGGTTAGGGTTTGTTGCCCAGTATGTTTTTCTTCTGTTTATAAAGGAATGAAGACCTTAACACATAGCTGCCTTAACAGATTCTCAGGAAGAAGTGTTCTAAGTAATTTAGGATAGGGGACATCCTTCACCTCGTTGTCAGTTATAACCTGGGAGATTACTATTTATAGTTTTAATACTGAGTTAAATTGAAACTGCATTTCAACCAAAAAGTGTTACTATTCCTTTTGAAAAGGATATAGTTTAACCTCTTGGCCTATACTATAAACCTACCCACCACGCTATCAGAAGACAGTGATAGTTGACATGTAACAGTCCCCTTAGGCTTCTGAGGAATAATTTACATGGAGTCACAAAAATTCTTCAAGACTCTGAACTCTTCTTCACTTGAACTAAATGTCTAAAAGCCAAGTCATCGGCCAAAACACCCCAGTAAAACCCGTTTGCTTGCTAAGTTGATGGTGTCCTGTAATAGCACTGTGTTGCAATATGCAGAAGTATTAAATTCACACCAACATGACAAAGCCATTAGACTGCACAGATTGTACAGGGTAATTCAAAATACAGTTTTTTTCAGTGCAAGCTATTTTGAGGAATGGTCAATCTAGGCACCAACCTTCCCCCCCCCCCCCCCCCCCCCCAGCAACTTCTAATCAGGCACATACCAACAACAACGAAAAACCCCCCAAAAACAACACCCCCCCCCCAAACCCCCAAACTAACAACAAAACACAAACCAAAACCAACAGAAATACCCCAGATATTAGCAGTATAAGAAGGCATGAGACCGCAGCCTTGGCAATTTCCAGAGAGAAGAACATTGGTGCGGCAATTCAAACCTCCCCATTACCTCAGCTTCTTTAATGCATAAAAGAGCAGTATGTACAAAGATTATAGCACATTTTTTTTAGGGGTGGGAACAAACTATAACCAGATTCTTTAAAATAGCTAATGTGGTTTTTTTAACCCTGCAAGAAAAAAAATTATTTTACAACAACAACAATAGGCTTCTAAACAAACAGCCTTTGAATGTCTAAATGCCATCCTTAACCACTGGCTTAAATATTCAGTCAAAAATTCAGCTGACTTCCATAGGCCCACTTGTATGTACACCTTAGGACATAGAAAAGGAAGAGGGA